>SNQJ01S0058404.1:5268-43083 GCA_010110895.2 Picea sitchensis | reverse complement strand
ACTTGGGTCCCTTCCCTCTCCAATGGAAGGCTCTTGAGGCCCTCAACTGATTGCTCTCCTTACAATGAAAGATGAAAGTGTGAGTGAAAGAACTCCAAGCTTATCCACTCTAGTGAGAGATGGAAAGCCTATGAAATGGTGTTTATTATGTTTATTGCCAAAGAATGAGTCTCTAGCAATCTCAACAGCATAACACTACAAAGAATTCCTTGAAGAAATGGTGGTCATTCATGGCTTTTTATAGCCAAGCATTGAGCTATTATGCAACCTCTTTTGAATGTGAAGAGGGGATCTTTAGGGCACAATTAGGTCTTTGACCAGCCCCCCCACGCGGATTGAGCTCTGATTTGGTGTCAAATCGACTTGGGAGCCGATCCATTAGTGGTTGGGAGGCCGACCAATTCCATAAATGCGTTGTTTGGCAGGCGCGCGGGTTTTGCACCCCACAGCCGCACATATGCGCTCCGGATACGAAGATGTTGCGCGCGCACACGCACGCCCAGTGGGTGCAACGCGCCTTGTAGTTTTTTGGCCATTTTGTATAGTTTTGGCCCTTTTGCTGTGCTGTGGAATTAATCCTTGTGCCATGAATGACTGTTTTTCTATGCTGACGATGCGGAGTTCTTGTCGCCCTGTGCGGAGGAAATTTCAGTGATAACACACTTGAAAACCATAGAACACACATTCATGACTTGATTACAAGGTAAATGTATCAAATAAACATTGAATAAAAAAATTTATGAACCAAAACCCCATTAATATTAATCTAATATTGATGAGTGGAGGTTTTTCACTTATGTAACCAAGGCACGTTTAGGACCAAGGGGTTATAAACAAGGAAAACTATCATGTTCATAGAAAAATACGACAATTCGACAATAGACCATATGAACAGTTATCCTTTGATCAAAAATCGAAACAAAGTGTGAATTTCAGCTGTGAGTTTTCATGCTTACAGTCATGAAAACAAAAATTGAAAGGAAGGTATGTAAAAAGTGACAAGTGATAAGTGTCGTTGCTCATGATGAGTAATGAAAATTTAGAGACCCTATGTAGGCAGCTTATAAACAATAGAAATTACATTATTGCTGCCAACAATACTTTATTTAGTTGATAAATCTTCAGAAAAAAAAATTCCAATTACAGAGCACATTCAACAATTCCAAAATCTTAGTCTTAGGGTAAAGAACATTCCTGAGGATAATTTGCTAAATATATTTATGGGTTCTTTAAAGGACAACATTCAAAATGAGGTGTGTATATTTAAACCTAAATCCCTAGAGAAAGCTTTCAATATGGAAAGGAAAGTGGAAAATAAAAATATGGCTACTAGAAGGGTGACCAATAACAACTATAAAGAGCACCATGTTCCCTGTTCTAACCTCACTCAACCGACAATGTTGACTCCTCAACAAATGGATAAAAGAATATAAAAAATACTATGTTTCAATTATGGTAGAAAGTACAGTAAGGGGCATAAATGTGGTGAGAAGAAATTATTCTACATAGATTGTGAATAGGAAGAAAATCAAGAATTAGAAACATCACAAGATATAGATCTAGAATATACTACTCCAACGATATCTTCTCATGCATTGGCTAGCATCAGTGCTCCATAAACCCTCAAGATATGAGGATACATCAAAAATAAAAAGAGAACAATGTTGATTGATTCTGGTAGTACCCATAACTTCATCAGTTACAAATTAGCAAAAGATCTCAATTTATTTGTATATCCAACACTAGAGTTTCAAGTGATGATTGAAAATGGAGGTACCATAAATTTTTCTCGGAAGTGTCAGAGTATTAATATCAATATGGGGAAGTATTGTTTTGGATAGTCCCATGATTTCCATCCAAAAGGGTGGTGTTGATGTTGTATTAGGGGTCCAATGGATACAATCATTGGTATTAATGGCCCTTATTTTTCAATATATTTTCATGATATTTTCCTTGAATGGAAAGGATATTTATCTTATATGTATACAAGGGAAATCATCTAAGGTGATAATCTCTAATAACATGACAAAATTACTCAAAAAGGGACACCATGGTGTAATTAAAAAATTGTTCTCACTAGATGTTCAAACATCTATATCCTTTGTTCCATTAGAGATCCAAATAGTTATCAAAAATCATTCCAAGGTATCTGGAGAAATTCCTAAGGGTCTTCCACATACTATATATCATGACCATGATATTCATTTGCAACCAGAAAGTGTAACACCTAACAATAGGACTTATAGGTATCCATATGCACGGAATGGTGAGATTGAATGTATGATCCAAGAAATGTTAGAAGCCGACATAATTGAACCTAGAGAAAGTTATTTATCATCACCAGTGGTGATGGTTACAAAAAGGGATGGTTCATGGTATATGTGTCCAAATTATAGACAACTCAACAAAACGATCATCAAATATAAGTTTTTTATTCTTGTCATTGATGAATTATTATATGAATTGCTTGGATCAATTTTATTTATTAAATTGGATCTTCGTTCAGGATATTATCGAATCATAATGAGGTAGGAAGATATTCCCAAAGCATCTTTTAGAACACATGAAGGTCATTATGAGTTTTTGGTTATTCCATTTGGACTTACTAATGCACCTTCAACATTTCAAAGCTTGGGGAATTCCATTTTCAAGACATTCCTTAGAAAAATTTTGTCAGTATTCTTTGATGACATACTAATTTACAACAAATATTTGGAAGAGCATGTACAACATGTTGACAGAGTATTACAATTATTGGAAGAGCAACAAATTTATGTAAATCCTTCCAAGTGTTCCTTTGGGGTTCAAGAAGTGGAATATTTGGGTCCTATTGTATCTCATGAAGCTGTAAAAGTAAACCCTAAAAAAATTAAAGCTATGAGGGAATGGACAATTCCCAAAACCTTTAAAAAAATTAGAGGGTTCTTAGGATTGATAGGCTATTACTGCAAGTTTATCAAGAACTATGGTCAAATAGTAGCACCTATAACAACATTGTTAAAGAAGGAAGCATTTTCTTAGACTCAAGAAGAAACCAAAGCTTTTGGAAAAATTAAGGAGGATATGTATGCAACTCTTGTCCTGGCCACACATGACTTCACAAAAACATTTATTGTGGAGTGTGATGCCTCAGACCAAGGAATTGGTGTAGTTTTAATGCAAGAAGGAAGCCCCCTTTTCTTTGAAAGAAGCCAACTTAAAGGGAAAAACTTACTCAAACCCATTTACAAAAAATAAATGTTGGCCATACTACATGCAGTTAAGAAATAACACCCTTACCTAATAGGAAGACACTTCAGAGAAAAAACAAATCATGTTATTTTGAATTACTTCTTGTAGAAATGATTATCTCTAGAAGAGAAAAAAAATGGTTTACAAAGATGCTAGGTTATGACTTTGATATTATACGCAAAAAATTAAAACATAATGTTGTGGAAGATGCACTTTCAAGGAAAGAAGAAGAAACATAGGGTTCACTATGTGCTATTTCTATTTTGAAATGTGATTGGTTGAAGAATCAAGGATAGAATTGAAGAAATATCAATAGATATGCAAGATTATTCAGCAACTACAAGAGGAATCTGGTTCATTACATATTATTTTTATGGAACAGTTATTTTCTATGGTATCATGATCACCTATATTTATGTATGAATTCCAAACTAAAAAAGAAGGTCCTTTTGGAATTGCACACTTCTCCTCTAGGAAGACATTCAATATTCTTGAAAATGTACCACAAGATCAAGAAATATTTTTTCTTGGAAGGTCTTAAAATTGAAATTCAAAAGTTTTTGTTTGAATGTGTGGTCTGCCAACATAATAAGGGAGAGAAAATATAGAATCTACGTCTCCTAAAACCATTAGTTATACCAAGTCAACATTGAGAATAAGTTTCAATGGATTTTATTACAGGTTTACCCAAATATGAAGGGAAGGTTGTCATCACAGTAGCAATGGATTGATTGATAAATTATGCCCACTTTTTATCTCTTCCTCATCCTTTTAAAGAAATTAAAGTAGCTACATCATTCATGAAAAAATTCAAAATCTACATAGAGTCCCCAAGATTATTTTAAGTGACAGAGATCAAATTGTCATTGGAAATTTTTGAACTAAATTATTTTCTTCTTTGGGTACTCAATTGGCTCTCATATCATCTTACCATCTTCAATCCGATGGGAAAACTGAGATTGTGAATAAATTTCTAGAAGTATATTTTGTTTATTTTCATCTGATAAATCGAAACAATCAGTCAAGTGGTTTCCCTTGGTGGTCTTAGGAACCTATATTTCATAGGAATGAGACTTTGATTGATATTTTCCCTCAAGAGTTTTATGTTGTAAATCATGTGGAAATTTGCCCATGATTTCCAAAAGGAAAAAGGAAAGAATTTGGGGCCTGCACATTCAAAACACATCTTAATTGATTAAAATTGATCATTTTTTTCTTAAGGATACGACCTTGGTGAAGAAATTGGAAAAAAGGGAGTCTTAGCGCAACCGACAGTATGTTTTATCCTAAGTTTTATGGAAATTTGACATTTTGGTGCATTGTGTTAAAGGTTGTGTTAATCTCAGGGCAATATTTGGGCTCCCAAATCAACAACTATTAGTGGATACTCAGACCCCCCTGACCTTTCTTCCTTTAATGGTGNTTGCGGGCCCCTCACGATGTGTCGACTCTGTGTTAACTCGCACCACCCTCGATCATTACCTCTTACCGCCTACCCCCACCTCTGAGTAAACTGTCAGACTGCCTCCCAATATTGCCCGTGCTTCAGCTCACACCAGTCCTCCACTCACCTTTCCCGCCTATTGCATTGCCTCTCCCTTGACACAACAGTTGTCCTCTACCAATCTCGTCATCCCCACTCATGATCCCTGTCACCTCCACTAATACTCCACCCACCCCCTGACCTATCACACCACTCTGCCAGCACACCCTATTCCCTTTGTAACATCCCTTCACGCTAGTACACCTCATCTCCCAAATACTCACGCTCACACTTTCCCAATCACCACCAACCACATCCTTTCATATGGACATTGTTCGCCCACTATACCACTCGAGCCTGCATCAAGAAAATTTTCAAATCACCATTATCATCATCCATGTTCTCCTACACGTTTTCCCCTGCGACGCCCAATGGAAGTCCGAATGGAAAAATATCAGAGGGCATAGCCCACGACGGGAGGCATCTACTATACTCTAGGTATCAAAGGAAATGACGACACCCAACAACTAAGGATTGACCCGCTAATAACCACTCTGAGATTCAATTTTCTGATTGTATTCACAGATGGTCATAGTTATCATCAAGACACCAACAACATAGTAGACATTGGAAACAAATCTTCAACAAACTCCATTAACTCAGACTCTGGAAATCCGAACAGATCCACCCAATCTCTGTGTATTTGTAATCTAATCTAATTAGTTTAGATTTAGCTAGATTTAAGCCTGCTCATTTTTGGCAGGATCCTACATTAATAAATGTATAAATACTTCACATTCTGATGTATGAAGGGTTGGACCTGACCGAAAATAAGTGTTCATTGTTGTAATCAGCTCACAGAGTTATAGTTACAGGATTCTTGTGTCATTATGATGGTGAAGTTTTTCTCACTATAGTTATATTTTATATTCTTTTCATATGTGTTTATTTTCTCTATTGTTTTAAAGAGATTCAAGCTCATGATTTGTTTAAAAACATCGTGTTCCCATTTTAAAGCAAGATCAATATTTTCTGCTTGAAGGTCATTCCCAGGATTCTTAACTACCCTGTTATGATCTGATTCCATCCCTTTTTTTTCTTGACCATTTACCAAACCTTAAAGGATCCATCGTAGTGCCTACCTTTCCCTGTAAGCTCCCCTGTAGACCCTTATTTGATTGGATTAGATCTCTTTGACCCCATTTCCCAATGAACTTTTTATCCTGCTCCAAACAAACCATTTAAAAACCAAATACCAATCTATCATAACTAGCCTAACATCCCCTTCAAATAAATCTGTATTAGACAGAGAGAGCACTCTCTAAGTCTTGGAGGGATAGATCCTTGACTCTAAGTGGTTTGATGTTACCTCAGTGATTTCTTCCTCAGCCTTGGGAAAATTACAGAGTGCTAACATAATGCGACCATACTAGGGAACTTTCTCCAATAGTGCACTTCAAGTTCCTGATATGATCATTGATGGTGTACAATGACTAGACACAAGAAGGCTGAAATCTTTCACCTGGCGACTCGAATCAGCTACAGATCAGTTCCAATTCAAAGACTCCACTGGAGGAAGAACCTAAAACATGACAAATTAATCGGGAAAGATCAAGTATTCAAGCTCAAATTGTATTCATGACATTATTGGTTTTATTTGTAATTACTTCCTCTCTTATCACGATCCTGGTCGAGATTATATTGCTAAAATTCATAATGATCATCTTCAACCTGAAGATCCTCAAATGATTGAACCCATTCTTATAGCTCTGGTGCACATCCCAGATACACCCATAGAAATCCCAATCAAACATAAGCCTCTTGCTTTATCCCCTACTCTGGTTAAAATCCCAACTAGTTATAAACCCCTTGCTTTACCTCCTATACCTGTAAAAATCCCAGACTGATACAAGCCTTTGGTTTTACCTGCTATTCTCCATGAATTCCCTACAAATTATAGCAATAATATTCCCAGTTTTGATGGAGAAAATGCCAATATCACTACTGAAAAACACATCCAGAGTTTTGAAAATTTCCTTGAACTTTATCATGTTGAAGATGATGATGTCTGTATCAGGATGTTTTCCCTATCATTGTAAGGTAAAGTCAAAAGTTGATTTAAGAATCTCCCAGCTGCAAGTATTAGCAATTTTCATCAATTTATGCAAGTTTTCCTGGATAGATGGGTGATCATAGGAAATGTCTTTCTCATCCTAGAAGAGTATGATCATTTGAAAAGACAGTCGGGGGAGACAATACAACATTTTTCAGTTAGGTTCAATAAGGTGCATCATTCAATAACTTCTTATATAAGGCCACCCCTAGGATTAGCTCACTTGCATTACCCTGATTCTTTTGATCCAGAGATGGCATTCCAATTAAGAGAAAGGAACACTACAACCCTTGAAGAAATGGAAAATGTTGCAGTTGATGTGGAAGCTAACCTGCTGAACAGAAAGGCAAAATTGAAATCATTGATGAAAGACATAAAAGAAAAGGAACATATGATATCTTCAGAAATGAAATTAGATATTCTGACCAAAAAAGTCAAAGAGATGATGCAGACGATTAGCAAGAAATATAAACTTCTTGTTCAAAGATCACATGTTCCAATAGTTCTAGAACAGACAAGGATCAATGTCCCCAAACACTTTGCAGCTCATCCTTGGTATCATGGATTGGATAATGATTGTTTCATGTATTCAATTCACAATGTAGTCAAATATGAAATTCCAACTCATCTTGCAGAAGCTCCATCAACTGATATGATGTGTATGTTTGATAATTTTCCTTTCATGGACGATATTCCCAAGTATGATGAGGATTACATTCAGATGGATTTTCCAAAGCAATCGAAAACATATTGTTGGGAGGAAGACGATCAGTTTCAATTTAAATAGGATAGACAATCCGTACATAGAAATCATGACAGAAATGATCAAAATGCAGAAAGTCTCGGAGTAAGTGAGCATACATTACCCTTATGTTTCTCCTCTTTTCAATTTCTAAGAGAAATTTCTAAACAAGTTGTAAATAGTGAAGAAGGAAAACCCTTTGATGAAATAGTGAAGGATGTCATTGATGATAAATGGGGGCCATTTCAGATCCAGAATTACAGTCTCCAAGTTCCACTGAATTTCAAACTCCAGATGAAAGTTTTGAGCCCGAAGAAAAATTTGAATCAGTGGAATGTAACTCTGTACCATTAGTTTTTTATTCATTTCAAATTTTGAAGGAAATTATTGAACAAAGACTGAAAGATAAATACCTAGAAAGCCAGGAAATTTCATGTCAATCAACGATGCAGTCATGTCAGTCTTTTCAAGATCCCATAGCTGATCGGTTGGATGACCTACATTGTTAGAGCCCTTTGTCATTTGCTAGTCATGAGATGAAAAGTAGTTACGATATGGATATGATCAAACAATTAGTTTCATTGTCTTGTTTAGCAGGAGCATCATTTCAAAGTCCATCAGAAAAGTTGCATCCATGTCAGTAAGTTCATAAGGATGAAAATAGCATAAACATAGAATTAAATCATGGATTTGAAATGGATAAATTTGACTTTTAGGAGATAGGTCAAGTCCATCTTGATCCTATAGATATCTATATAGAGAATTTTTTCAATGTAGGACCCTTTTCCATTTCCAACATTTTTTCTATTTGTCAAGTTTATCAAGCTCCTTGTGATGAATATTAGGATGGAAAGCAGTTCATAATGCCTGTGCAAGTTCTATTTCTGATATTGGTCAAAAACACTAAAAAAACGAAGCCATTAGATCATCTACTAGATTGGATGCATTGGCATTTTTCCATTTCTTAATCATACAGTAATCTCAGTAGATTAGGGTAGATAAGTGTACAAATAAGCTTGTTGGACAAGAATCTTTTCATTACATGTGAGTTTCATTCTCAGCTTGTTTTCAATTTTAGTTTTTAAAATCGTGGTTAGAATTTCATAATACAATTCAGATTTAGTACTCAGATCAGATTCATATTTGAAGTTTCAGCTATAGAGTTTCGGGATAGAGAAAGATGCAGATTTTGGGATCATGCCAATGAATAAGGAACTGATTTATGAATCGGGAGATCTGATATTATTGACACCTCCCCAAGAGCTACCATCCCCAATTGGAGCCACTACTAGGACCCTATATTTCATAGGAATCAGACTGTGATTGAGATTTTCCCTCAGGTGTTTTATGTTGTAAATCATGTGGCATCCTGCCCATGATTTCCAAAAGGAAAAAGGAAAACATTTGGGGCCTGCACAGTTAAATCACATCTTAATTGATTAAAATTGATCATTTTTTGCTTAAGGATAAGACCTTGGTGAAGAAATTGGAAAAAAGGGGGCCTTAGCGCAACCCACAGTATGTTTTTATCCTAAGTTTTATGGAAATTTGACATTTTGGCGCATTGTGTTAAGGGTGCACTAATCTCAATGGTCGATATTCAAGATCCCAAATGAACGACTATCAATGGATACTTGGACCCCCCTGACTTTTCTGCCTTTAACGGTGGGGGGGAGGGGGGGGGTTCTGAGTTGGTGGTTTTCCATTGTGGGCCCCTCATGATGTATCGACTTTGTGTTAACTCAGACCCCCCTTGCTCATTCCTGCTTACTGCCTACCCCCTGCATCCGAGTAAACCGCCAGAACACCTCCCAATATCACCCGCACTTCCGCTCACACCTGTCCTCCACTCACCTTTCCCGCCTATTTCATCACCTCTCCCCTAATGCAACACTTGTCCTTCGTCAATCCATTCATCCCCACTCATGATCCATGTCGCCTCCACTAATAATCTGCTCACCCCATGACCTATCATGCCACTCTTCCACCACACCCTTTTCCATTTGCCACATCACCTTCATGCTAGTACACCTCATCTCCCAAATACTCACGCTCCCACTTTCCCAATCACCACCAATTGCATCCTTCCACATGGACATTGTTCACCCACTATACCATGCGATCTTATGTCAAGCATATCGCCAACTCACTATTATCATCATCCACGTTCTCCTACAAGTTTTCCCCTACAACGCCCAACGGAAGGACAAATGGAAAAAGAGCAAAGGGCACAGTCCACGACAGCAGACCTCTTCTATACTCCAGGTATCAAAGGAAATGAGGACACCTGGCAGCTAAGGATCAACCCGCTAATAACCACTCTGAGATTCAATTTCCTGATTTTATTCATAGATGGTCACAATCAGCATCAAGAGGCCAACAACGTAGCAGACATTGAAAACAAATCTTCAACAAACTCCATTAACTCGGACTTTGGAAATCCGAACAAATCCACCCAATCTCTGTATATTTGTAATCTTATCTAATTAGTTTAGATTTAGCTGGATTTAAGCCTGCTCATTTATGGCAGGATCCTACATTAATAAATGTATAAATACTTCACATTTTGAAGTATGAAGGGTTGGACCCGACCGAAAAGAAGTGTTCATTGTTGTAATGATCTCACAGAGCCATAGTCTATCAAAACAGTATTACAGTTACACGATTCCTATGCCATTATGTTGGTGAAGTTTTTCTCACCGTAATTATGTTTTCTCTATTTTTCATATGTGTTTCTTTTCTCTATTGTTTTAAAGAGAGTCAAGCTCAAGATTTGTTTAAAAACAACTCGTTCCTAGTTTAAAGCAATATCAATGTTTTATGCCTGAAGGTCATTCCCAGGATTCTTAACTGCCCTGTTATGATCTGATTCCATCCCTTTTTTTTCTTGACCATTTACCAAACCTTAAAGGATACAATATAGTTCCTAACTTACCCTATAAGCTCCCCTGTAGACCCTACTTTGATTGGATTATATCTCTTTGACCCTATTTCCCAATGGCCTTTTTCTCCTGCTCCAACCAAACCATTTAGAAACCAAATACCAATCTATCATAACTAGCCTAACATCCCCTTCAAATAAAGCTATATCAGATAGAGAGAGCCCTCTCTAAGTCTTGGAAGGATATATCCTTGACTCTAAGTGGTTTGATGTTACCTCAGTGATTGCCTCCTCAGCCTTTAGCAAATTATAGAGTGCTAACAGGCGGAATGGTGGTACAACACATCCTTCCATACTTCATCAAAAAATTTCCCATTTCTAGAACTTTATGGATATCATCCTCCATCCACAACATCACCCTTAAGAGGGACTACAAAGGTTCAAGAAATGGAGGACCACATAGAGAACCAACAAAAGGTTCTTGTTCGTGCTCTTTTCGTCAATGAGTGAGCAAAAAGCGAGCACTTACATGCCTACTTGGGCTCTGATAGGCATGACAGCTGCAATGCAAAAGGTTAGAAAGAAAATAGTAAAGGTATGAACAAAAATTAAACAAGAAATAAATAACAACATGACATAGAAACAAAAGAGCTAAATGCAAGTGACAGTGGAACCAAGTTCACCAATAGATGGGGTACGTCGATTAGTGAAATCCAGGAGGTACCTAAGGGAAGGGGACTTGGGTCCCTTCCTTCTCCAATGGAAGCTCTTGAGGCCCTCAAATAGATGCTTTCCTTACAAATGAAGGTGAAAATATGAGTGAAAGAACTCAACCACTTCTCCTCTAGTGAGAGATAGAGCTTATGAAATGGTGTTGATAATGGCTATTGCTAAAGAGTGAGCCTCTAACAATCCCAACTGACATAACATTACAATGAATTCCTTGAAGAAATGATGATCGTCCATGGCTTTTATGGCCAAACTTTGAGCTATTATGCACCCCCTTTGAATGTGAAGAGGGGCACATTAGGGCACATTTAGGTCTTTATTGACCTCTACCATGATTGGACTTCGGTTGATGTCACCGTCGACTTGAGGCCAGATCCATTAGTGGATTACAAGGAGAGCAAACTAATAAATCGCGTAGTTTTGGCCCGGTAGCGGGTTTCCACTTACCAGTAAGCGCATATCGCCTATGTGTGAATATCTTGGCATCGCTGGTTACCATGAAGCATGTGCGCTTTTTAATCTTTTTAGTTAACTTTGTATAGTTTTGGCCCTTTTGATGTCTTTGTAAGGAGTTAATCATGTGCCATGGATGATTATTTTCTGTGTTGATGATGTTGAGTTCTTATGCATGCAATGCTGAGGCAGAAATTTCAATGATAACAGTGCCCACGATGGATGAGGTTAGGAGCAAAGCGTATAGCGAAATTCATCAATGTTTCTTCAGTAGAATGGTGATGTAAGAAGAGCAAGAGTGGACCGTATGAGCAATCCGTTGAAGCCGAGGAACACATGGTGGAGCCTTCTAGGGTGTGAACAATATACAGAAAAAGTGTGTGTACAAGCGGTGGGCATGCCCCATGCTGGAGTGTAATGTATTTCTGAAAAGATGTATGTATTGACAGTGGACATTTGCCGGCCCTGGTGAATGAGAAAAGCCGAGACAGTGCGCAAAGGAACATACTACGAACCCGGTGGTAATGGTGGTCCAAGAACCAAGCGATTGATGTGATGGTGGCCCTACCAAGCTCAGTCTTGACAAATGATGATAAGCACTAGTCGCATAGTAAGATATACATAAAACGCATGTAGAGAAAGTGTTGGCGTCCCGAGATGTAGTGAGGGGTCAACGACATCGAGGTAATAGTGTTTCTCTGTCTGTCAAGAGATCCCTCATTAAAATGGGAAATGAGGATCAAGATCCTGTCTCCCTTCTGGAAAAGTGTCGCCGATAATAGACAAAGGAAGCCGACTCGGGGAGTAAAGAGAATGTAAGTGGATCTACTGTGGTGGAGAAGTGGAATAGGTACATAGACGAAGTCAAAATTGGGATGACTCAAGGCCCTTGGTTGGAGGATATATAAAGAAAACATTGGCTGCAACCGTGTGACAAGGTCAGTGTCAGGGGGACTCTCCAAGACGAGGAGAAGGTGTGCAGTAGGGACAAAGGTGAACAAAATTCAGGAGGATAAAGGGGGAGTGACACGGGTAATACTCTGAAAGATATAGGCGATGCCGACAAAGATAAATGAAGTAAAGCTCTCCAACCACCCAAGGCTGACATGGGTTAGTGTGGCCAAAAAAAGCGAATTAAAAGCCGTGACAGCGATGTAAAAAGGAAAGAGCATGTAAATGGCTGAAAATAAAGGGTTTGTACAATAAATATTGAATGAATGTGGGAAAGATGTAAAAAAATACAGAAACGGGTGCCAAAATGAAATATGGTTGGGCCAGTTACGGCGCAAGTTGCGTGGAGAACTATTGGAGGGTGGGGGCCCAATGGGTAGGTCCTGTATTAGGTAAATGGATGAAGAACAATCTGCAGATGGGAAAAATGATAGTGGATGAAATGGAGGGTTCATGATTAGCGATCAAAAGCAATGAAGCATAAAGCGATGATCTGAGAGTCCAAGTGGGAAAGCGGAAAAATGAGTAGGAGTATGTGGTTGAGTGTCGACATGATAACAGACTAAATGGACCCCCAGCCCTAAAGGGGAAGCGTATGAGTGTCCTTAAGTGCAAACAGGTGCTTATGAATGTGACGACTCATGTAGGTGAGAATACTACTTTTAGGTGGCGATTACCCTTAAGAATACGAATGGAGGTGTGAAATCTTGTCGAAGTAGGAATACGATAAAGGCTAACATCAGAGGGTATGACTGGAGCGTAAAATGCAATACCGTGGGAAAGACTACATGCCGTCTTTGAGGAATATATACACGAGGGTATTGATGGGGCCAAATCTTTGATCAAGTACCTGCACATATAAAGCACCCGAATACCCAAAGTGAACAATATCGAAAAAACAAATATGAACATAAGCAATTAGATAAATGTGATAATCGCATCGTACACAGCCATGATGTGAAGAAGCCGAAGTGCGGGATGAAAAGAAAAGTATTGGTAATGTAGTCATGATGTAGGTGGCGAGGATCTTGATCCACGTGGTGAAACCAGTTCGAGAAGAATGAATCATTGGGCTCTAGGAATAAAATTGAAGAGTAGAAGTTAAGGGCAAAACTATATGGTACAGCCAGGGGCCCACATTGCCTCCTCATTTGTACTTGCTTCTCGGTGATCCCAGGAGGCTGAGTGAGGGAGGAGAATCCCAGCGATTTTGGAGAGCACGAGACCCCCGTTTCCCGACGTGCGAGTTATAGGTTAGTTGTCTGAACGTCCTTCTTAGTTGTAAGTGTCAATGTTTTGGGTAGGGTGAGAGTAGGGAGTGGTAAGAAGTTTTAGAGTTTATGGGGCGGATGGTGGGCCCACATGTCATGAGCGTCCGGGGAAAGCGCGTGAAGCGCGCGCCTGTTAAGCTGAACAAAGCGTAATGTGCGCTTACTGTTAGGTTAGCGGTAGCGTTGAGCGGCATATGAAACTGTTGGCAGCTAAAGCGTACACCAGCGAAAACAATGGCGTTAAAGCTGGCGCTAGTAGGCGCTGAGTCGCGTTAAAGCCCGGCGCTGCTAAGGCTGGTAGCTTTAGAAACGGCGCTACAGTAAATGAAACCCAGCGCCTTTGAGCCAAAGGTTCACGGAGTGACTTTCATGAGAAATTTGAGATTAGGATATTTGGATAGTAGCTAAGCTAATAGAGGTGGCTTGTTTGTGTGCGAGAGCGAGGTGGATATGTAATGCGGTGGCATTGGCGGGGCTGGGAGCCGCTGCGGGGGGGGGTGGCTGAGGCTAGGCCTGCGGTGCGGGCGACTTTGGCAGCCAGTGGTGCTAAGTTCTTTGAGTGCCAACTATTCACGGGCCGGAGCACTTGCTCCATTTTGATTGAGATGTGCTGGAGCCCTCGGCGTAACGCTTCGCCCGTGAGAGGCGGGTTGAGTTCAACTGCTTGAGGTGGGCGTGTATTTCTTCACGGGGCTCCCCTTCCGGGGCGCCTATGCTGGCGGCACCGGTGATGCCGAGAGAGACTAACCCGGCGGCGTGCAGCGAACCGGTCTACTCGGGGAGACATTTTTATGGCTGTTGCGTCGCGCATTAATCGCGCTTGATGTGTTGTTGCACCCGTTGCGTAGCCAACATGATAGTCTTGGATATCACGGATCCCGCGGCCCACGGATAGTGGTGGGGAGTTATGTCGTTGATAGAGAAGTTGTAGTGGGCGGAAGTTTGCACAGGGGTGGCTCTTCATCTTCGAGATGGTTGCCAGTTGGGCCGTTGTCGATGCGGCGGGCGAGAGAGTTGCGCACGGCACCGATCCACGGTGGCCTTTTCCGCCGAGAGAATTGCTGCGGCTATGACGAGGGTAGTCTTCCGGAAGTGCCCGGAGTGGGCTTCCAGCGTTTGAGAACCGGAGATTTTGGCTCGCCACGGTGGAAGCTGAAGTGGGCCGATACTTCCTGACCGAGGCCGCCGCGAATGGCGTAGGGCAGCGCATGAAGATCATACTCCGATTCCCCGCGCCATGAAGGTGGATTTCGTGATGACCCACGAGATGAAATGCCTCACAGGGAGGTGTTTGATAGCGAGAAGGTATGTATTTGGACTACGTTTTGTAGTTTATAGTATTGGTTGATATTTTAGTGTACATATTTTGATGTATAGGCACTAATACATTTGTTTGTTGCTTGTTTGGTGTTTATGCCGGATAACAGCACCTGCCAGTAGGCGAAGTGGACATGAATCCGAACACAGTGCCTTGCCGCTGGCGAGACCGGACCCAGGCCGGGGGCGCGAAGCGTCCAAGATCGTGCGGAAGCGTGAGACTGAAGAGCCGTAGCGAAGCGTGCGTTATGATAACCACGAATGCGGGGCCATCACGCTCTCCTCCAGTAGCTGACGAGTAAGATGAGATATCGTCCAGCGTTTCCATGTCACGGTTTCGCGAGATGTGCACGAGCATCTACGGAGCCATATCGAGGATGAGATGTCACGGATGCGATGTGTTAAGGTTACCCGCTGACCATGGCGCTCACTTTCTGGCGAGCAGGCGTAATTGGCCCCGCTATAGCCGAGTGGGCGCCTACCGCCCGAGTTGGTCACAATAGATGTGCCACCACCGCTGAGGGCTGGTAGAAGTGGAGCCCCACCTCTGAGGAGGAGAGGCGGTAGAGGTACCTTAGGGGCCCCTTGATTGTATGATATATGTATGTACCATTTAGGCTGGTGAGCCGGTTTTGTTATACCTTGATGTGGCACGGGCCTATGGGCCCATTTTGTCTCTAAACATTGGTCGATATATATATATATAGGTAGACACGATTTTTGAGATCAAATGTTGTATATGAGTTTTTTTTAATTTTTTTGATGATGATGATGGTATATCCTATATGTTATGACATGATGCTTATGAGGTGTTTATGTATGTGTATTTTGATGTGATGTATGCCAATCTAACACTTGTGTTGTTTTAGCTATTGCATCACATTGGGTGATTCAATTCTCTTGGAATATGTGTAAATGTAATGGAATCAAAATGCCGATCAATAATCTAACCTACTTGAGGTATTTTGCCCGAAAAGAGCGGATCCCGGCATTACAATTTTACATTGTTGAAATTTGGAAACATGACTAAGCGGGTCGAGGAAAATGACGAGGTAGCCAGATATGATGATCTTGTCGGTCGGGGAGGTGATGTATTTTCGGCAGTTGTTAGTTCTTGGTCCTCTAAACATATGCCGTTAGGTCATGGCATTTCATGTGAAGAAGTGCTAGAAATTGGCCAATTTGACGAGACTTTTGTCAATTTTGGCGTGTCCCGTAACAATGATAAAAGGCTGGTGAAGGCATCACATCAATAGCACAAAGGATAGTTTAGATGTAAGGGTCCAAAAAGATTAAAGCTAAGAAAACTAACCTAAAGTAGTAGTGACTACTTTTAAGAGTAAAACTTCTTAAGGTATAACCCATTGGCCGGGTTCTTTGAGTGTGAAGACCTTCAGGAGAGGCCATTATGTATGCACCTTTGGTGAGGCGATGTTGTATGATGTAGGGGCCATGCCATAGTAGTTCAAACTTACCGTGTCCTAAAGAATATCGTGAAAGCGACATCATAAGGCAAAGAACAAAGGTGTATGTGAATGATCGAAGGTTGAAATGGTGATCGAAGGTGGCTTTGGATCGTTTTTGGCTGCCTCGTTGTTCCGTAATGAGGATCGGCGATCCTCGTCCGAACTCAAGTTAGAAATAGCGTTGCTCGGTGGAAGCGATTAATGAATAACGACTCAGCGGCCCGGTCGCGAAGGGTTGGAATTTTGCATTCAATGGGAAGAGTGGCTACCAGCCCCATGGACTAAGTGAAACGGCGTGAAACTGTGGTAGTCTTCACGGTGACCCGGTAAGCCGTAGCGGAAAATAACATGTGATGCCAATTGGTTTGTATGTTTATTCACCGTGCGTTGTAACAGTCTTCGAGGACTTTGTTATTTGCCTCGACATCCGTTGGTGGGGAGTAGTATGGTGAGGAAGCGGGCTTCGTGAGAGAAGCCTAGCAAGGAAGAGAGTTCAGCGAATCTCATTCTCAAAATGTTTCCCATATTCGGAAACTAGTTGGAGTGAATGCGTAAAGCGTGATATGGCGTGGTTAAGAAGAAAAAGCGTATTTGCCGATGTCCGGTATTGAAAGTGGGCATGGCTTCCGCCCATTTGGTGAAATGTCGGCCGAAGCGACAACAATGTATTTGTGACCGATGCTGGAGGGGGGATTACAAGTAATAAAATCAATGCCCCATTCTTGAAGGGGCGGCGATAATGGCCCCAGGTGAAGAAGAGGGGAAGCGGAGCTGTTGGCATAGAGTACGACATGGCTGCATAGCCTTCTGAGCATGAATCTGATCGTAAACGAAATAGAATGACCAAAGTAAACCGGCTCGGATAATCTTTTGAAAATTTTGTGGCGATGCACGAAAATTGGCCCCACAAAGCATACTATGTGATCGTTTAAGACAGCAACCGACCCTCGTCAACGGTCCCGATGATGACGTGAAGATGAGTGTCGGCTGGCGCCCCACCCATTATAAGTGCTCCGATGAGAGGTAGCGAGACTTGATGGCCGAATCGCATAAACTGATGTCGTGATAAGTGTCGGCCCGGGCACCACGGGATTCATAGGTAAGCCAGAAGTCATGCTACGGATCGCCGAAGCCCGATGTAAAAGAGATGTTCTTCGGGGAAGTCCGTGTTGACGGTTGTACTGGGTGTGTTAGAGGGAATGTCTGTGACAAGTTCTGCGAGAGCGAGGGCCTTCTTACTTTTTGGTGTGGAAAGGCTTCGAGGATCGTTATTCCTGAAGGATAACGATCCACCGGCGAATTTGCCGTTATTTGGCGGCCGGTGAGCAAATCTTGCATAGAGGTTGGAATGCTGCGGCGACTTTGGTGATGCGAAGCCGAATGTAGTGGCCTTGATTTTGAGCTACAAGGACAAGCGCAGGCTGATTTCTCTTCATGTTTGTATGCCGGGGGTAGTCTGCCGATTCTTCTTGGCGTAGTAAATGGCGTGTTCGATTGTCATTGCGAAATTTGAATGGCGAGGGCGCCCGTCTTGTCTGTTGATCTTGTCACGTAGAGATAGCGATTGTAGTCAGGTGCACTATTTAAAGGTGCATTTGAAAGTGTTTTTTTGAGGTCATCAAATGACTATTGAGCATAATCGTCCCAATAAAAAGGATGTAAGTAGCGATAAAGCGAAGGAAACCATATTACGCGTCACGAGCGTGTCGAACAAAGCACGAGAAAGTTGGCTTTGCCACAGCAGACTCTGTAGTTGTCGTAAGTTCCGAGGAGGTGGAATTTACGTGATGGCTTGGACTTTGAGGTCCACGGTAATCTGGCTTTGTGACACGATGAAGCGCAGGAAGCGGTGTATGAGAACTACGCGAGAGGGATTCAAGCGAATGTTGTATTTACGACACCGTTGAAAGATGATTCTTAAGTCATCAAGGTGTTAAGGTTAAACTTCTTGAACCCGGCGGTGAGTCGTCTAAGAAATAGCGAGGATGATAATGTAAATCGCATGAAATATGTATGTCATGCGTATTTGGAAAGGTGGCGCCGGCGTTTTCAGGCGAAGGGCATGACCACGATATGCATGCCCCATGCGGGTTATGAATCTGATTTGTATTGATGGTACGGTGAATCTGAATTTGGTTTAGCAACCCGGAGAAAGCTGATCCATAAAGGAAAGAGCTTCATGGCCGACGCAATCATCGACAATCTGATCAATGAAGAAGCGTTAGGAAGTTGTCTTTTGGACAAGCGTTGTGAGATCGCGAAATCCGGTGCAAACGCGGATAGTGCCATATTTTTTGTCAACGGGTACAGTGTTGGAAACCCACAAAGTATAAGCAACGGGGAAAATAAACGTGGCAGCATGTAATTTGTCAATATCGGCATTGATGGCTGCTTCTTTGGAGGGGTGTAGATGTGACTTTTTTTGACCAACTGGTGTAATGTCAAGCCAACTGTCAATGCGATGTTCGACGATAAAGGTGTCAAGGCCAGGCATCTCCATTTATGACCAGGAAAAAATATCACGATATTCTTGGAAGAGGGCTTTGTATGTGGTGATTTCTTGAGGATTGCATGTAGCACCAGTGATGATTTCCTCGACAACTCCATTTATGGAAATATCAATTTTGAAGGTGGGGGAAATATTGGCGGTTGCGCTGCTTGGCGTCAGTCGCGAGGAATGGGGTTATTAGACAATCGATCATCTACGAGGATAAAATCTTTGGTTTATTTACGAAAATAGAGGTTGTGTCCTAGGAGGCATGAGGGCTACTGGAAGAGTGCACGATGTTGTAGTGCTTCCCAGGGAGAGTCCGAGTGTTGTAGCTTTTCCAATATTTCTTCGTCGCAGAGGAAATGACGAGAATAAAGTGGATCGAGTGGAGTGATCGCAGTGTTAGGGTGGTTGCCCCCTCTTGTAGGAGCGAGAGAGTAATTTGGAAAGAGTTCACTCGACATAAACCATATGTTGAGATATTGAGAAGACCCTGTGGTGGTGGGATGGAGAGTATCCATAAAAAAATGGGCAGGAGAGTTGGGTGGGTTCTGGGGTAAATCCTCGGATAGGTCATCTAGGAACCATGGAAGTGTTGTTAGTAGTGCCTCCGGGTTAAAGGAGACATGGAAGTGGAAACTCTTTGTCGGTGGATCTGATTGATTATATGTCGGTTCGCGGGTTGAGGTCTGCGTAGGAATATCGGCGAGTGCCCGATATCGATAACTATCGGACAACGATATGTAAAATAGAGTCAAGGAATAGCAAAAGAAAACGCCGTCCTCATCGCGTTAGTTGGCGAAATAATGGCGCGTAATCAGATAACCGATGACGGTGTTTGAAGAGGATTTGGCAGGGTGTGGGTTGTTCTGAGAGTCGCGACTAACGATGTCCAATGCCTGCCGGAAACAAGGTAGTGATGGACAATGATAGATTGTAATGGCCATATTGAGAACAAATGGCACATAAGCATTTGGTCTTCAACTCTTTACTCTTTTGGAAGGTTGAGTGGTAGCGGTAGTAGTGAGTGGTGTGGGGTTGGGTTGGGGGAATCAAATTCCATAACTAAGGTAGGGATGGGCAATTGTTGATTTGATGGCCCTCTTTCTCGCTGTCATGAGTGGTGAGATGCGTGTAGAGGCGTGGGCGTGGGCTCCTTCTTGGCCTCACGCTTGGTATGGCAGGGGGGAATTAGGTAGGATAATGGGAGTAAGTGGGGGAGGAAGTATAGGCTCAAACGGAGGGTTGGGTGTAAAGAGCTGGAATGGTCATGGGAAGACCTACCTGTGGGCGAGGTACCATCTCGGTGGATATAAATACCACACTGGGATAGCTAACACTATATTTGGAAGTGTGAGTGTTAGAGCTGCTTGAAAGCAGAGCTCGGGGGTGGGTAGAAGAAGGGAGCGAGTGAGAATTGAGTGTCTCCCAGGGGGAGGTAGGCCCGTGAGGAGGTATGTGTTCGTGGACTGTGGGAGTCGAAGGGTTTGTAGGAGACTCTTGTGAGAGTGGTATTTGTGGTGTGAAGACGTCGAGGATGGCTGAAGCCTCTGAGGGGGAAGAGTATCCTTTGTGAGAGTGTTTTGAGAGGAAGCGCCGCATACCTGGTGAGGGGAAGGAGTGGTGGTGCTCCACTGGTATGTCCCCAACAAGGATGGGTCTTTGAGAACATTCCGGGCCCATCTCTATGAATGGGCCGTCACGTCTTAGTTTATGAATAGGTGGAGAATATTATCAAAGGCCGAAGGGCGAGGTTAAGGTTAAGTAGTGTATAGCAATTGCGATGGTCACAATCTTTAGTTGTGAGGAAACATGATTATCCTAAAGATGGATGATGCTACATGTATGCTATGAAAGCAATAACATCATCCATCTTTAGGACAATCAATATATTGTATTCGAGTGGGGCCTCTATAACTTCAATAATATCAATGAGGGCGGTTTGCCCCGGGATTCGATGGGAATGGAAGATCCCTTGAGGTGATCTTCCGTCATAAGCTACGTAAGGTGATGGCCCGAGGTAAAGTTAGGGAACCTAGTTTACGCCATCTGGTTCTATTTAAACATATGATCACGGTGGGGACACCATCCCGATGATACACGATGGGCCGGTGATATTCCGTATTTTATTGTGAGGATCACGAATGCTGGCTAACTGCGGGAAGGCGTGGTTATGAGTTGTCAAGGTGAGTAATGTCCAGTATCGAAGGATGTTGCCCGAAGCGAGGAAAGTAGTGATTTCCGTTGTGTAAGGCAAGTTTGGAGGACTTCCAATGAAACATGGCGGTGGAGATTGTGCTAAAGTCATCACTAATTTGTAGTTATGGTGCCCCTAACTGAGGTTGTGAACATTCTATAAGGGATCTGGGATCGCGTAATGAGTGGTTATTGCCCGGAGTCGAGGATCCTGCTGATTGGTCACCGGTTAGTGTGAGGTTTATACGCTAGATCTTGAGGGTATTCGGCCCGTTGGTGGATACTGACGATTACGAGTTGCAAAAGAATTTCTTCCTGGTGGTGAGGGAGAATTATTGGATTCTATTTGGGTTGTTGGGGTTTGGCCAATCTGTCCCAGTGTAGTGCATGTGTTCATTCTAACTCTTTTAGATCAGTAGTGTGAAGGCAAAAGCGAGCCTTGTGCCTACTTGGGCTCGATAGGCATGGCATTGCAAATGCAAAAGGTTAGAAAGAAATAGTAAAGGTATGAACAAAATTAAACAAAGGAAATAAATAACAACATAGACATAAAAGCAAAAACTAAATACAAGTATTAATGGAACAAGTTCACCAATAGATGGGCTGATCTGATTAGTGAAATCAGAGAGTAATTTTTACAAGGGAAAGGGGACTTGGGTCCTTTTTTTCTCCAATGGAAGGCTCTTAGGGCCCTCAAAATGAATGCTTCCCTTACAAATGAAAGGTGAAAATATGAATTAGAAGAGACTCAACTGCCTTCTCCACCCTAGTGAGAGATAGAGAGCTTATGAAATGGTGTGATAATGGCTATTGCTAAAGAGTGAGCCTCTAACAATCCCAAAAGCATAACATTACAATGAATTCCTTGAAGGAATGATGATCATCCATGGCTTTTATAGCCAAACTTTGAGCTATTATGCCCCCCCCTTTGAATGTGAAGAGAGGCACAGTAGGGCACATTTAGGTCTTTGAAAAGCCTCCCCACCTTGATTAATTTCCGGATTTGATGTCAAAATCTGACTTGAGACGATCCATTAGTGGTTAGGAGGCCGACAAATTCCATAAATGCGCCATTTAGCGGTAGCCCGTAGTTTACCCCATGACCCAGCATATCGCTAATAATAATAGAATATAATGCGGCATCATGCCCTAGTTTACCATGGAGCGCAGTGCTTTTAATCACAGCCAACATTATAGTTTTGGCCCTTTTTAGTGTGTCTTTGTGGAGTTAATCACTTTGTATAGTTTTGGCCCTTTTGATGTGCTGTGGAGTTAATCCTTGTGCCATGGATGATTGTTTTTCTGTGTTGATGATGTTGAGTTCTTGTCGCCCTGTGCGGACGAAATTTCAGTGATAACAGTTCTCAAGCTATTGAAGGAAAACATGGTTATGGCACAAAATAAGATTAAACCAAAATAAGACTAAAATTGCAACGAAAGGTAAATTGAAGAGGGGGGTTGGGTATTTATGATGTTACAACCATATAAATAGATGTCCCTCAAGAAACAAAAGAATTACAATAAATTAGCACCCAAATATTATGGCCCCTATAATGTTTTACAAAGGATTGGAAGTATGGCTTACAAATTGCAGTTGCCTCCATCTTAACGTGTACATCCAGTATTCCATGTTTGTTTCTTAAAGAAGGTCATCAGCAACAATATCTTAGTCCAAATTATTTTATTAGAGATTAAATAAGGGAAAATCATACTAGAACTAGAAATAACTCTTGAAACAAGCATTAAGCAGTTGAGAAATCGAGCAATTACAGAGTACCTTGTCAAATGGAAGAACCTACCAGTGGAAGAGACGACATGGGAAAATGAGTTCTTGTAGAAACACTTGTGGTTAGTCAAGTGTTGCGTAAAACACTTGTTTGAATGGGAGGGGCATGCTAATCCCTAAGAAAATCCCCATGTTGTGTATAAAACCCCTTATTATAAAGCCCTATATATTAAATTATTACATTTCTAGTGTCATATTTGTATGTAGACTAGAACCCTTCATTGCACCCTTTCATTATAATTGTACCCTTTGTCTCCTACACACACACACACACACCAAAGAGACCTAGTTTTATGATCATATTGTTTCATCTCATATTGTATTTTGAATTGGATATATTGTAAAAGGAAGTTTCTCCCTCGAGCTGGATTATATTAATTGACTTTTTATCATTTTTAAGGAGTTGGATCATAACAAAAACATAGTGCCATTAGACTCTTAAATCAAGAATATCAACTCAAATGGTCAAAAAACAAAGCAATGGTGATATTGACTACATAAACATGTTACAAAGCAAGCCTGAATAAGTAGTGAGAGGCGGAAAAGTGTCATGGTGGAATATTGTCTTGAAACTAGATAGTCCTTTAAGTCAAGAATGTTACTTTGGATGGCTTTAGAAAATAATATCTTCACTTGGGATAGTGGTGAAAAGTGAGGTTTGCAAGGCCTTGGTTGGTTTCTATTTTGAAAGGAAGACAATGAAATGGTTTCTCATATTATTGTTCATTATTTTTATTCAAAATTAGTGTGGAAATAAATCCTACAAGTTGTGAATGGTTCGAATGGTATTCATAAGTTGGATAAATATTATTTGATGGACTATTTTCACAACTAGTATTAAGGCAGGTCTTTTTTTTTTATAGAGCATTGCCATGTTTTTGGATTTGGGGCTTATCACTTTCAATTAAAAAAATAATAGAAGGAAAAGTGTTTTGAACCAGTTAGAAATCTCATATGATTAGGGGGTAATCTGAGGGAAGTTGGAAGCCTTACCCTATAAAAGTTAAGGGGATACCAAAAGAGATTTCTATTACTAATGATTAAACATGGCTTGGAGATTCATTGATGGAGCAAGCCAAGGATCCAAGGAAAACGTGGTGTCAGAATTATCATTTGTTTAAATCCATTCTATATTTTCTCTTTTAAATATGGTGTTGTTTATGGATCCAATAATGGATTTGAGTTCTTTTCTCTTTGGATTATATTAAAATAAATTGCAGATAAATAATTAAGAAAACTTGAAGTTATGGGGATTCAAATTTACTTATGGATTGGGCAATTCGAAGATGTAGAATTGAAAATTTATCTTTAATTCCTATAATGAATATATTCATAGAGGTAAAAAGTTTGTTTGAAGTTATTTCTTTTACATATTTATAGAGAATGAAACATACAAGTGGAGAAGTTGTCAAAGGAAATTATATCTTTGTATCATAGCATGTTTATAGGACAATTATTCAAGGATGGGAACTTGAAATCTCTCTTTTAATTTCTATTGGATAGTTGTGTTGCTTCTAGTCTTGGATGTGTGGTGCTTTCCTATCCTATTGAATTAGGCCTTACTGTAGGTCTCCTGAAAGCATTTTGAGGCACTATTGAAAAAAAGGATTATGTAACCCTTTGATTTTCTTATGTCTCAAAGACTATAATTAAGACTTGAAGGGATCGTAATGGGTAATATATGCTCCTTGTTGTCTAGCCTTTATGGCTAGACAACGCATATTCTGATTTCACTTTTAATACTTGTTTATTATGTCTGTATGTGTGTGAAGAAAGTATATATATATAGGGATTTCGATCTTTGTCGACGATAGATAATTTATTTATTTATTTAAGAAATTTGACTCATCCAAAATTCTATATTTGACAATGTTAACATTAATGTGGAGCAAATTATCCAACCGATAAATTTAACCAGATCCTCTTTATATGAATCTTGCATTTGAAATTTTACCCAAGATAAACTTGTAAAATTTATGGGTTGAATAATTTTCTCGAGGTTACCATTAACATTATCAAATGTAAAATTTTGGATTAGTCAAATTTCTTAAAAAAATAAATAAATTCTCTATGGTTTACAAAACTTGAAATGTCTTATAAGAGATGTCCTCTACCTTGTCCATTAAATCATTATCAATTATTAGTCCTGTAAATATGAAGTATCTAGTTGTAGCCATTTCACAATAGTTTTGAAAATTATTTTTCTAAGTCCCTAATGTTTTTTAATCAATTTTTTTTTTTTAATTTGGAAATTATATAGTTTATTTCTTTTGTTTGGAATGTATAGTTAATGTGACTATTTAAACACCACTAATTTAGGGGTGAGAGTTTATTTTTAAAATTTAAAACAAATTTACATGGAGGTGGTAATAGAAGTTTAATTGTCTCCAACCTGAGGTGCCTAGTATTAAATACAAAATTATCCTTCTCCTTGGTGTACTCCATGCATGTGCATCCAGATTCATTCTCTATGTGGCTCGTTGTTGGTAGGAAGAGGGATTTCCATTGTGTTTGGATTTATGAACATAGAAGCATCCTCCTCCTAGGTTTCCTCCATGCATCCAATTTTTCAATTCAGTCTTTTTCTAGCTTGTTGTTTGGAGGAGAATGGCTCACTACTTTGTTTGGTGTTGAGGTTTGGAGATATATTTTTTTAATGCTTGGATTTTGATATTTGATTCATTTATTACAATTACACATTTTTGGCTTGTCTCTTCTACATAGAATTATGGGGTGTGGTTGTTTGGAAGTAATGACGGTATCTTGGTTGTGTAGTTGTCTCTATAATTTTTCTTGTGGCTATTGGTTTGGTGTTCTATTTTTTTCAATTCTTGCATGTGGATTCTTGTGTCATTAATATCGATTTTTATTACTCAAGGTGTAGTTTGCTAGGGGTGTGTTTGTTTTGAATTATTGATGGTGGCTTTGTTGTATGGGTGACCCTATCATTATTCTTGTGGCTATTAATTTGGCACTCTAATTTTCTTAATTTTTTCATGTGAATCCCTTATTTATTAGTACCATTGTGGTGACTTGTCTTTTTGAGTCACTTCTTTTAGTGTTTCTTGAAAAATGAGCTTGAGGCCATTGAGCCACATTGTTGATTACATTTTATTAGCTAGGGTGTAGTGAGTAGTGGATGTGGTTGTTTGGAAATGTTGGTGGTAGACTGGTTGTATGTGTATATAGAGACTAGGTGGCATTTTCTTCACAGTAATTTCCTCAATCTTCTCCATTCACTCTTCATGTTGTTTACATTGACAATTGTGGTGATTGTAGTTGGGTTTGGCTATACATTATATGCAGTCCATAGGGGTATCACAGGCCATATTTATAACATAATGCATTCCCTACCCTCATGGTGCTCCCTTGTGCGTTGTGTTGTGGTTAATATAATTTGGTTGTTGCTTTGTTACAGTGATATTTTGTTTATCCACATGTGTTGTTACCGAACTTATGTTGTTCATCTTGTGGCTATTGGTTAGGTATTTGGCACGTTTATGTTTCAGTGTTGATTACTAATCCATTGATGTTATTTGTAGGTTAGTGGTTTGTGATTCCCGGTGAATTCTTTTAGCATTTCTGTAACATTCCTCTCTTGCACACACTGAGCGGACTTATTCTTTGAGGACACTTGCTTGCAAGTGATCTGGTCCTTTATACAATTGGTTGTTTTGATTATGAGATATTGTGGATTTGATGATATGTTATTTTGTTGCATTTACATCGACAGGTGCTATTGATTGAATTCTTCTGAGTGTGCAAAACTCTGGACATTGAGGATGTCGAGGCATTGATGAAACTCCTTGGACTTCGGATCGAGTTAGGGAGTGTACTGTTAGGGTTTGATTGTTGTGGATGTGACATATGTATAAATGATTATATATTATGATATTGATTATTATTGCTGACATGATTCATTGATGGATGCAGGGTGACGATAGCTTGTCGACCAGACTCACATTTGGAGTAAAGGGGTCACACACGATAACCAGAGACATTGAGAGAGAGGTGTGGTAGAAGCCCTGCCACAACCTACTAGCACTCCTGCCATGGCTCGAATTGTAGGTTAACAATTACCTAGTTCGAGAAGACCCATGATGCCATGAGGGAAGACTGTGACAATCGCTCACGATGATTCTAATGGGCATGAAATAAGGCAGGGTCCTTATTCCTTAGAGGCCCTTAGTCTCCCACAACATCACCTGATGAAGTATTGAATCCAGAGGTTTGATGTCTACCAAATTCAGTCAAGAGGCGAGTGGCACCCTTGGAGCACGTAGTGCGTCTTGAAGAGCACATCGCACAAATAAAATGGAAAGAGGTGAGTGGCACCCTTGGAGAATGTAGTGCATCTTGAAGGGCACGCCGCACAAATAAAATGAAAAGAGGCAAGTGGCACCCTTGGAGCAGACCTAAAGGGAACGTCGTCATTTTAACTGTGGTAAGTTAATAAACCTAGTTTCTAGTAAACTATGCCCCCTTAGGACTCGGTTGGCCTTAAAATAGATAATGGCATGAGTAAATTTTAATAACTAAAAGTTCTCTTCAAAAATGTTGCCCAACTTAGTGAAACTAAAACCTAGGTCTAATTAGACCATGTGGATAAAGACAAAATAAATAAACATGTAACAAGAAGGGAGGGGATAAGAAATTCAACTTAATTATTAAAGTAAAAATTGTAATGGAGGATTAAATTTATTAAAAGGGTAAATGGTTGTTTTTATCTACACTTGCTAAATTGATTTTTAGTTAAAAAGGTAAAAGGGGGAAACTTAAAAGAAAAAGGAAACATAAAGAAAAAGGGAAACTTAAAGAAAAGGGAAAACTTAAAGAAAAAGATGAAGGTCTAACTTAGTAAGGAATCTAGCCTATGAAACTTTCTATTTATGAACTCAACTAGGAATTAAGTAAGGCGTAAGTCATTTAAGAATTGTAAGGAAATAATGGGACACCGAGGAGCACTTTTAGGAATGCTTTTAGGTGGGTGAGGGAAATAGGAATAATTGATTAATTAATTAAATTGATTTTTTGGTGCAACTAGGGGATCAGGTGACATGTGTACGGGGGAGGTTTTTCTTAATTAAATTAATGAAAAAGGAATCTGACGAGAATTTTGGGAAACTAATTTTTTGAAAACTCTATAAAAAGGATGGCGGAGGAGGATTATAGATCACATCTGGCTTGCGTAACATTACGCTGTTGAAATTTCATCTTGAATGAACTTTCTCTTATGGGAGTTGGGATCCCCATCTTGGGTAACAAGTGATAGCTCGACCTTGCGAGGCGACCTAGGTGCTATCATTCTCTAGCATTGTGTGTGTGGCCCTTTTGTGGCTCAGGGGGCTCAAGGGAAAGAATAGTACCCCTAGCATTGGCTGGGAGGTACCGATGATGTCACATTGGCTCGCAAGAAGGAGCTAGACGGAGTGCACATAGGACAATGACATCAGAGCATTCACATTTGGCTATGGTATGCATCTGTATATTTGTATTGAATGGTAGTTAAATGATGTTCTTGCGCCTTCATTTAAGGTACTTATACTGTGTAAAATTTTATGTTTTATTCAGCGTAACATTATCCATAGATTTCATTTCTATCCTTCATCAATTTTGTCTTGATGAGCCCAACATTTTATGATCAGAGAATTAAAAGTCATCCAAGCCTTATGATCACTGTATTGTTGATTGATTTCCAAAGGTGAACCCAAACTCTGAATGCAAATGACTTCTCTGCATTTTATTTTATTGTTTTGTAATACAAAGAAAAATTGTGTTTTTATCTTATGTTCCTCATCCTTAAGTTATTAGTCTGTGCCTGAGCAATCGACTAGGAGATGAATCGAATGTATTTCACTCCAGTGTTAAAGATTTAGATTCAAATGCCATGCTTTCCTGTGCATGGATAATAACTGTAGGATCCTTTCTCTTCCCAACAAGGAATTCTCTCCTGAGCGTTTATTCCCTTCATTCCTCTGCGATTTTTGTGTTTTAACTTTCTTCATTTCATTTTTATTTTCCGAACAACTCCTTTGCTCGCACAGTTAAAAAAAATCCTCCTGATTACACAACAATATTTTTTTTTTATTCCTAAACAAATCTATCATAGGACGTTTGAAATTTTCAGGATTTAATGTGTTCTAGGAGCCAAATCGATGGTTAAACTCTAGCAATGACTAGCATCTATCATCTCATTTATTTAAGTGGATCCTTGCTAGAAATATTTGTTAATAAGGGTTTTACTTCTTAAGTATCAGTTGATACTTGATATAATGAAGTTAACGCTTCAATATCTTGTTTACACTTGGATGCAATGCATGGATATGGGTATATAACTATTCCTTTGACTCATGTTTTAAAAGGTTGATTGCAACAATTTATGCTTAGATGTGCGACCTTTAAGGTTCAACATTTGTGAGGGTTCATATCTAGTTTTTTTTTGTAAATCTGAAGTTGTATTCATAACTAGAAACTCATCCCTGAATTAAATCAATGCAAGGGTTTCATCAAGCAACACTTCGACATTTTTGTTCACTATTGTCACAGTACTCAAATCAATGGACAATCCACTTACATGAAACCTCTCTCTAAGGTTGATGTCTAAAGTATTGGATAATGGTACATGTGATTTATGATTTAGAAGTTTAGATGATTCTTGCATTAATTCATGGTTAAAGATAAAAATCATTCTAAGTAAATCTACACCTAAATTCGCAGTTGTAATATGTCCAAAGAACTGATGTGAAATGGTTTTTAATATGATTCAATGAAGTCTTCAAAGGTTGTAGGTGAATGGAATATAATTTGCACTCTATTACAATTCAAATCGTTCACAAAACAATAATTCTCAGGTTAATGACAGCTTACTCTTGGGCACACCTGACAACATTACGTATCTAGGATCATTCCTTTAGAGAACATGATCTACTATTATTTATGGGTTTCACCTAAGGACAAGCCGACACAAACTTACGATAATGTTGATGAGGATATCTCATGTGTCACAGGGTTTTGCAAAATATTCCAATCGCAGTTTTTGTTAATCGTTAACATTGAAAATCAATTTATATTCTGAGTTGATCACTGACTAAAAAAACTTGCTATGCATTGTATATCCTGTTGCACAACTGAGAGGGGGGGGTGAATCAGTTGTTACCATGATTAAAAAATTATGCTTATTTTGAACTCTTTACAGAGAACTCAATGAAAATCACAATAATGTAGGGAGGTAAACAATATAATATACAAAATCAATCACACACATGAAATATAGAGATAAAGATATTTCCTGAGGAAACCCATAAAGGGAAAAACCTCTTCTTCTTGATATGATAAGTAATCTTTATTTTCTTTACATTATCATACTTATGAGCTCCAACTCCTCTTGAGGCTACAACCTCTATTTTGAAAGTTGCAACTTGTTGAGAGCACCAACTCTCTGTTTTCTCTAGCACCCACTAGAAGGAAGCACCAACTCCCTGGTTTTTCTAGCACCCACTAGAAGGAAGCACCAAATCCGTAAGTGTTCCAACACCAATTGGATGGAAGCACCAACTTCCAGTCACATAGGCACCGACCTATATAACAAAGAACAACAGTTCTCCCTTGCACCACCCTACCACCCTGTTTTTTTTAGATGCAACTAGATGGAAGCTACAAATCCCTGTGTTAAAGCACCCAATTGAAACTCTGAGAACACTAGCCCTCCCTAGAACCTTCCTACCACCCTAAAATATAAATATTTGCTTTCTTGAATTTATTACAGTGATACTACATTTATCTATGGCTTACTAGTCTCATCATTGTTCTGCTACATTGCTCTGCTCTGCCTACATCAGTGTCTCTTTGCTTGTCCCACTTGCGCTTTATGTTATCCTTTATTTTATTCTTTATGTGCCATATCCATTCTATGCACTATTCCTCTTCTGTGCATTTCAGCTGCTTCCCACAACATGATTTCTCCCCGTATGAAATTACTCTCAACATAAGCAACCTCCTCTTCTTTGTTCTGTGTATATTTATAATGCCTAGTCCTCTGCCAGATGATACACCTAACTCTTTGTCCCATCTGGCGATTACACTTAGTATGTTCTTCATCCATGGCCATTATGCTGAGACTCTTTGGATTCTCTAGAAGCTACAATCTTCGACTCTTTTCCTTCTGTCAATCGTCTCTCTGATCAGTCTTCATTTCACTGGCAGTTACCTCAAGACTCTTCAGCTTCTCTAACAATAACCTTACAGCCTCTTTGAATTATATGGCTAAAACCATTAGTGGATTTTTGCAGTTACAATCAGTTTGTCTCTAGCCATTATTGAGAGAACCTTCATGCGCTCATCCCTTTCGTGATTTTTCCTTTCCCGAGAAAACTACACAGTGGGTGTTTAGCTTTTCTAGCTAAGCCCCTTCCTTTCACATGACCATTAGCGGTGACCATATGCCTAACCAATAGTCATTTCATGATTTAGCATTTCGGGTGATCAACTGTGAGTCACCTTGCTTTTCTTGACTCACGAAACTCCGAAATGGAGCCTAACACTGCTAGCTCCTTCCCTTGTCTCCTGTTGATGTGACCACTTACTGTGACCAGGGGCCAAGCACGAGGGTGCTTCATGATTTCACATATCGTGACCTTCTGCTGTGTGTTGCTTCCAAACTCATGATACACGAAACTCCAAAATGACATCACATCAGATCAATGGTTGAGGTCTCTCCCTCTAATCAACGGTTGCGATCAATATCCTGATTTATCGTTTCGCGATTTTTTGCTATGAGTTGCTTCAAATATCTCAAATTGTGAAATACGAAATACTCCATATCAGATTAACGGTCCATATCTTTCCCTTTGATCAATGGTTGTGATCATTTCATGACTTCGCATATCGCTAGTTCCTACAGCTCTCACCTTTGACTTCTCCATCTTGCGAGTCAGTGAAATGATGATCTCTCACCACATGTCTTATGGATCCAACAATTTAGATCTCATCGTAATCCGATCTGACGGATGAGGTATAATATCCTCCTCTACGCGCTCCTCCTGTTTGGACTCTAATCTGACGACCATCAGCTATTCGGGATTGGTGATCGAATGACCACTCCTCCCAACTTGGAAGAATTTCTAAGTGTCAAAGGAATCTAACTTTGATCCTTCTGTGAGTCCTAATGTATGGAATCTCACTTGTGCGTCTCAGAACTCCATCTATCCTGAGATTTGGAAAAAGTTACCCTCGACCCTGGCACACAATTATGCTCTACGTGCAAATCTACACTATCTCTTCTGATCTTTCTCATCTCTGCATATTGTTCGCTTCTCCTCCTGAGCTTACGCTTCTTTCTGAGCTTTGATCTCTATAGTTTCTTTTCTACTGTTCTTACCATGCACACTCTGCCTGTAATCCTACCAACATCACTGTTGTTCTTTCCATCAATGACAAGCACACTCTGCCTGTAAACATGCCAACAATCTCCCCCTTTGTCGTTGATGGCAACCTTGAACGACTGAATTTTTCTACTTCTATCTCCAATTACAACATCCAGACATTTTCTCCACCTTTGACATCAATGTCAAACAAAACATGCTCCCCCTGAGTTGTCGCAGTGCTTTTCAGAGGTATCAGATATTCAACCAATACATACTCCCCCTGACAGGATGGACCCTCTTAGGTTGTTAGTGAGGTCACGCCCAACTTTTGGCGTAGATACTCAAATTGAGCTTGTGCAAGAGGTTTAGTGAAGATATCAACAATCTGATCTTTGGATGGAATATAATGCAAAGAAACCACAGAGTTGGTTACCTATTCCCTTAAGAAGTGATACTTTATGGGTATATGCTTGGTCTTGGAGTGGAAGAAAGGATTCTTTGACACACTAATTGCACTGGTATTATCACAATGGATTGGAATCGGTGCAGTATAATTTACCTCCAAGTCTACAAGTGTCTGAATCATCCACAATAATTGGGTACAACAGGTGGCAGTTGCAATGTATTCAGCTTCTGTAGTTGATAAGGAAATGGAACCTTGCTTCTTGCTCAACCATGATACAAGGGAATCTCCTAAGAAGAATGCACCTCCACTCGTTCTTTTCCTTTCATCCACGCAGTTAGCCAAATCAACATCTGAATATACTGATATTTGAAAATTTTGATTCCTAGGATACCATAGGCCATAGTCCATTGTTCCTTTCAAGTATCTGAATATTCTTTTGACATCTAACAAATGAGTCTGTTTAGGTGCAACTTGATACCTTCCAACCATTCCAACAAAATGCATTATGTCTGGATGGGATGCTATGATATACAATAGGATACCTATCATAGACCTATATGAACTCTGATCAACATTAGGTGAAACATCATCCTTGCTTAACTTACATCCAGTGACCATAGTTGTGCTCATAGGTTTAGAATATTCCATTTGAAACCTTTTCAACATTTCTCTTAGATACTTTTCTTGAGAAATAAATATCCCTTCAAAACTCTAAGTAATTTGCAGACCAAGAAAAAATGTAAGTTCCCCTATCAGAGACATTTGAAATTCAGATTGCATAGCATAAGAAAACCATTGTACCAATGAAGCATTATTACTACCGAAGAAGATGTCATCTACATAGACTAGCACAATGAGAAGATCATTACCCTATGTTTTGATATATAGATTGTTGTCAAATGTTCCTCTCTTTAATCCTTTGTCTTGTAGATATGTATCTAGTCTGTGATACCAGGCACGAGGAACTTTTTTCAACCCATATAAGGATTTCTTCATCTTACAGACAAAGTCAGGGTTATCTAACAATTGGAAACCTTCTAGTTGTTCCATATAAAATTCTTCTTTTAGATCTCCATTTAGAAAGGTTGACTTGACATCCATATAATAAAATTTAAACTTCTTATGACAAGCATATTCAAGAAACATTCTAATATCTTATAATCTTGCTACAGGTGCAAATGTTTCATCAAAGTCCATTCCTTCTATTTGAGCATATCCTTTGCATACCAATCTAGCCTTATTTCTTAAAATATTTCCTTGCTCATTCATCTTATTTTTGTAGACCCATTTGGATCCTATTGCATTTTTATTTGTTGGCCTAGGAACGAGTTCCCAAGTGACATTCTTTTCAATATGGTCCAGTTCCTCATTCATTGATTTTAACCAGTTTACATCTTCACTGGCTTTGTTGAAGTTCTTGGGTTCCACCATGGATATGAAGGCTATATGTGATCGCTCGGTTTTTTATTATCCTTCTCCTAGTTTGTACACCTTTGTCTTTCTCACCAATTATCTGACTTGCAGGATGATTCTTTTGAGTAATTCTAGAGGAAGAATTTGATGTTTTCTGTTGATTTGAGTCTGCTTGAGTATTTGCATCTTCATCTGACTCAGAGTCTTCTTGTTCTGATTCTTGGACCTGTTCAACTTCAACTTCATCTATATCCTCTATTTTTTATTCAGTATTGTTCACCTCTCTTACTGGGACTCCTTCATCAACTTTTATGTCAATACAGTCAACCAATTTATGCAGCCTCTTATTATAGCATCTGTATCCTTTATTGTTTGTAGCATACCCTAAGAAGATGCCTTCATCATCCCTATCATCATATTCTCCAAGGTTCTCATTATTATTCTTTATCTAACACTTACTCCCAAAGACTTGGAAGAGTTTGATTGAAGCAGGTCTCCCATACCACAGTTCATAAGGTCTCTTGTCATTGTGTGGTCTAAGGTGGGATTTGTTAAGAACATGGATTGTTGTGTGTATTGCTTCTACTGAGTATTTTTTACCAATGTTCTTCTCATTCATCATTGACTTGTCCATTTACTGCACTGTTCTGTTTTGCCTCTCAACTACTCCATTTTGTTGTGGAGTTCCTGGGATTGTGTATTCTCTCTTGATCCCATTTTTATCACAGAATTCCTTAAAATCACCTGACATAAATTCTCCTTCTCTGTCTGATCTTACTGCCCTTAACCTCTTACCTGTTTGATTCTCAGTTAAAGCCTTAAATATTTTAAATTTCTCAAATGCTTTAGTTTTTTCTTTGAGAAACGAAACCCAAGTAAGTCTGGAGTTATCGTCAATGATCAACATAAAGCAGTTTTCCTTCCATGTGCCTTCCTGTCTTGATTGTCCACATAAATCCATATGAATTAATTGGAGTGGGTTCTCTGTTGAAGTAGAGCTCTTGGATTTAAACTAAGTCCTAGTTAGCTTTCCTACTTGGCAAGGCTTACACACAGAGTCTTGTGGCTTTGATATTCTTGGAATATCTTTTACTGCCTCAAGATTTTTGAGCTCGATTAAGTGATCAATGTTTAGATGTCCAAGTCTCTTATGCCATAACCATCTTTCATCATGTTTTCTTAGATGAAACTCTTCTCTATCTTCTTTAAGCACATATACATTATTATCTGTTTGTATGCCTTTAGCCACCACATGTCCTGAGTTTGCAGACTTTATCTTGCAATCCTTAGAAGTGAACACCACTTCACATCCTCTGTCACACATTTGAATTACACTGAGAAAATTATGTTTCAACACATCTACAAGAAGAGAATATTGGGCTTTTCCTTTACCATTAATCAAACTCACCATCCCTTTACCCTTGATTTTACCAGGAGCATCATTTCCAAAGGTTACATTTCCTAATTTGCTTTCATCTAGAGAGAAAAACTTACATTTGTCTGATGTCATATGTTTGGAGCACCCACTGTCAATATACCAGGGGTTCTTTTGTCTTTGAGCTGACAACACTAATCCGCACTTGTCATTTTCTTTCTTCTTCCAAACCTTGACGTTTTCAGCAGAGGGAGTCAGATCTGATTCATAGTTCTGTAAGCGACAGTTTGTAGCATTATGTCCATAATTATGGTAGGTGTAACATTCTGGTTCATTGAATAAGGTATCATAACGATTGTTATGCTTAACTTGTGTCCTTTTCCCAGCCATCACATAATTTGCAGTCTGTGATTGTTTGTTACTTGGCTGTCTCATTCTTTGTTGCAACATATATCTATTGCTCGAGTGTTTTGATTTCTCATATCTAAATCTTAAATAATAGTTTACATCTTTGTGACCAAAGTTAGAACAGAAAAAACAATATCCATAGAAAAATCCTTTGTACCTGGAAAATGGTTGTCTTCTTTGAGCAAGTCGATTTATGTGTTCTACAGATTCAATTCTAGGACTTTTTCTTTCACTCTTCCTTGGCGGTTGATTATCTTCCTTTGTTTCTCCATATTTGTTGTTGTCAATGAATGTAGACTTGACAAACTAGATGGATTATTTGTTGCTTGGCTGAGTACAACTAGATCCTTCTTCATAACCCAAACCATTTTTCAAATTTGGATTCCTTTACTGATTCAGAATGTGGTTAATCCTTCTGAGGATTTAATGCTTGGAATATTTTTGGATATACAATGCTTTGAAATTATCCATCTCTTTTCTGGTTTTTACTACCTCTTCTTCCAAGGCTTCATGTCTTTCCTTCTTCTCTGATAACTGTTGTTTCAGAATGTCCTCTATTTTCTTTGCCTCTTCTAACTCCACCTTTAGTAGGGAAAAGTCTTCATCAAGTTTTTTTAGCATTCTTTTCAAACTGCATCAACAACTACTTTTGTTTTCTCTTATCAAGTCTAAGTCTGTCAATATCTTCTAAGGCACTGATTAGTTCATCTTCCATGTCAACCATAGCTTCTTCATCATTAACATCACTTTCTGTGTTTTGATTAACATAATCCTCTTTGGCCATAAGCACAAATTCATTAACCTTATCTTCACCATTAGAATCACTATCTGTGTCTCTTGAAGAATCATCATTGTTTACACATAAACTTTTCTTTTTATCAAATCTCTTGGATTTATAATTCTCCTCACCTTTAGAGTTCTGGTCCTTCTTCTTGTGTGGACACTTAGATTTAAAGTGACCTATCATTCCATAGTTAAAACCTTTGAAGGGAAACTTGCCTTGGTACTTTCCTGATCCTTTCTTTAGTCTTCTCACAAATTTTCTTGAATTTCATCAGGCTCAAAATCCTCATTCTTATCTTCTTTAAATCATGCTTCTCTAGAGGTGGGTTTATCTTTGACTATCATCATTTCATATGCAGTCAACATTCCTAGAAGTTGATCAAAATCCAAAGATTTTAGATCACTAAGTTCTTCTATAGAAGAGACCTTTGGGTTGAACCTATCTGGCAAAGATCTCAAAATTTTCTGAACAAAAGAGGGTTCCTAAATTTTTTCACCAAGTGATTTCATTGCATTTACTAGTTATTCAACTCTCAGAAAGTACTTCCCAACAATTTCATCCTCTTTCATATTAGTTGTTCAAACTTTACTCTGTAGGTTTGAAGATTGGCATCCTGTACCTTCTCATTACCTTCATAACTGCTAATGAGTTTGTCCCACATTTCTTTGGTAGTTTCTAAGTGCACAACTTTTACAAATTTTGTTTCTTCAAGCCCACTCAGAATATCATCCATAGCATTAGCATTGAAGCTAAATTCTAGCTTGTCATCCTTATTAGCTAGTATAACTGGCTTTAGATAACCAGTCTGTACCACATCCCAGACATCTGTAGGTTCTCATCCTAACTTTCCAGAAGGCAAAGTTTGTTCCATTGAACAGAGGGGCCTTGTTGGTTGAAGTTCCTTCACGACTAGTCATGTTTAAGCTCTAGGATCTACCCTTAGATAAAAGGGGCCGG
>SNQJ01S0058403.1:93154-134272 GCA_010110895.2 Picea sitchensis | reverse complement strand
ATGAAAAAAAAATAATGAGTCATATTTACATCAAACAATATTGGGTCCATTACCCAAACCTTTGTGCTACAGGGCTTTCTTCAAGGGTTGACATCAATGACAACCAACCTTAATCAATAGGATGGAGAATGTGTACAAAATCAAGATCCATTAACAATATCACCATCAGGTATAGATTCCCTTTGCCAAGAATGGATGATTTAATGGACTGTTTATGTGGAGAAAATTTCTTTTCTAAGATAGATTTGAAAAGTGGATATCAACATATAAGAATGAGAGAAGTTGATAAGCGGAAGACAACCTTTAAGACAAATGAAGGTTTGTATGAGTGGCTTGTTATGCCATTTGGCTTAACAAATGCCCCGAGTACTTTTATGAGGTTGATGAATGAAATACTGAAATATTTCATTGGTAAGTTCATGGTTGTATATCTAGATGATATACTGGTCTTTAGCAGGACTAAAGAGGAGCATTTGAGACACCTGACACTAGTGATGAGGAGACTACAGTGGGAGAAGTTGTTGATAAAATTGAATAAGTCCTCTTTTATGAAGACAGAGCTCATTTACTTGGGTTTTGTGATCTCTTCAAATGAACTGAAGATGGATCTAGAGAAGGTGAAAGAAATCAAAGAATTGCTATCACCAAGGAGTATGTTTGAAGTAAGAAGCTTCCATGGATTAGCAAGTTTCTATAGGAAGTTCATCAGATATTTCAGTGGGATATGTGCACCAATGATGGATACAGTGAAGAAGAGGCACAAGTCTTTTAAATGGACAGAGGAGGCCGAGAGGAGCTTCAATATACTAAAGGAGAAAATAACAGAACGACCAATTATGGTCTTACCAAATTTTGGAAAGACATTTCAAGGGAGATGTGATGCAAGTAGAGTTGCAATTGGTTTTGAGCCAGGATAGTAGACATGTTTCTTATTTCAGTGAGAAGTTGAATGAGACTAAGAGAAAATACTCCACATATGATAAGGAGTTTTATGCCATAATTCAAGCCCTAAAGAAATGGATGCACTACCTTGTTCCACAAGAATTTATCTTGTATAGGGAAAACCAAGCTTTACAATTCATAATCAGACAGGAAACACTGAATTAGAGACATGTAAAGTGGATTGAATTTATGCATAATTTTACTTTTGTCATAAAACATATTGTTGGGAATGCTAACAAAGTTGTTGATGCATTAAGCAGGAGATGTTTGATTCTGTAGGAGTTTCAGGTGAAGACCTTGGGGTTTGAACACCTGAAGGATATGTATTATGATGATCCGGATTTCAAGGAAGAATACAAAGCATGTGAAAATACTGTGCTGAGAGACAAGAGCCAGTGGATAGAGTATATGATTCAAGAAGGATTGTTGTTCAAGAGCAATCAATTGTGCATACCAAAATTCTCAATGAGGGATAACCTTTTGAAGTAAAAACATAGTGGAGGATTGGCTGGACATTTCGGACATGATAAAACATTTGCACAGTTGAGCAGTTCATACTATTGGCAAGGTATGAGAATAGAAGTGATAAAATTTGTGAACAGATGTAGAATATGCCAACATGCAAAGGGTAAAAGACAGAACACTGGATTGTATCAACCATTGCCAATACCAGAGAGGCCTTGGGATGCAATAAGCATGGATTTTGTGTTGAGACTACTAAGAACGCAAAGAGGATGTGATTCTATATTTGTGGTGGTGGATAGATATTCAAAGATGGCACACTTTATCCCATGCCAGAAGACTAGTGATGCAACACATATTGCAAATTTGTTTTTCAAGGAAGTTGTGAGACTTCATGGACTACCCAGGAGCATTGGCTCAGACAGAGACACTAAAGTTGTTGGTGATTTGTGGAGAACACTGTGGAAGAAGTTGGGGATAGAATTGTCCTTCAGCTCATCTTATCACCCTCATATGGATGGACAGACTGAGGTGGTAAACAAAAGTTTGAGAAACTTATTGAGGAGTCTAGTCATTGGGCATCATAACCAGTGGGATCATATTTTGCCACAAGCATAATTTGCATACAATGACTCACCAAACAGGAGAACTGGAAAGAGCCCATTCCAAATATTGTATGGAATGCAACCAAGGGGATTATCTGAGTTGAGAGACTTGGAACAGAGTGAGATCAGAAGCGCTGGAGCAGAATATTTTGTTGCAGAAATGCAGAAGCTCCATAGCCAAATCAGAGGAGAGTTGCAGAGATCTAGCTAAGAGTACAAGCATAGAGTTGATCAACATTGTCAAGAGCTTTAGTTTGAAGTAGGAGATCAGGTTCTAGCATAACTCAGGCAAGAAAGGTTCCCTAGGGGAACACATAACAAGTTAAAGAAGAAGAAGATAGGGCCATGTAAGATCTTAAGGAAGTTTGATGAAAACGCCTATGAGATTGAGCTGCCAGATGATGTGGGCATATCACCCATATTTAACATTTTAGACCTGTACCCTTACAGGGAAAATGACACAGAGGGATCAAAATATCAAGAGAAGATTCAGTGAGAGAAACAAATACCTATAGCAGAAAAACCATAGATGGAGAAGATCATTGATCAGAGGATTGGAAAAAAGACCAGAAGGAAGAACTATTTTGAATATCTAGTCAAGAAGAAGGGACACCCAATAGAAGACGCCAGTTGGGAAAATGAAGTTGATATCCAAAAACATGGAAAGTCGGTGCAGGAGCTCATGGAAAGGAGATGGAAAGGAGTCCATGAAAATTTTTGTCCAGGGGAGTATGATGCAGGAGCATCGTTAGCAAGCATGTTTGGCAGGTTGCGGGACAACTCAACGCTTTGGAATCATTTCAGAATATTAAGTGTTGGAGGTTACTGCGAGTTTTGGAGCTGATTGAAAAATGGAAGAAGATCAAACACTTGGAAGCTGAATGATCACGAGTGATCTAGGAGTTTTCACTCCGTGTCTTGAATGTAACTAAACTAAGATAACAGTTAGGGTTTTGTTTTCGAGTAGATGAGTAGTCGATGGGAACCCTAAGGACCCTCTGAGATAAATAGAGGTTTTGTATGCCCAAATGAGGCTATTGTGAGTTAGTAGGAATTTTTTGAGTTTTTAGTTGTTTTTTTTATCATAGTTGTAGCCATTTACTTTCGAATGAGTATAACAAAGGAAAATTGATCCAAATGCATGGTGTTGTTACTATTTGCATTTCCCTGTTATTGTTTCTTTCATGAATGAATGAATTTCGTTACGAATATATGAAATTGTGAGATGTTTGCATAGGTTCCAATTGCATCTCTTCAAATTGAGCCTGTGCAAGGTGTGCACACAGTCCGCAAGGAGTGCTCTAACGGAATCTATCTCGATTCTGAAGCTCATAAAAGATAGCACGAACTTTCCCTTTGCAAGGAGTGCAAAGTGACTGCTGTAAGGTGTGCACAGTCGTCCGCAAGAATCCAAAAATTGCACAAGAATCTGTTGCAAGGAGTGCACGGATCCACAGCTCAACTAAGTGTCGAAGTGACTCTCTAAGAAGTCAAAGGAGCAGAGGGTGAGAAAGCTCCGAAGAGATAGAGGTTTTCAAAAGTGCAGATGAAGTCCAAGACACAGATTCGTAGGAGGAACAAAGGTTGAGGCCTTTGAATACTTAGAAAATCTTTTAAGTTGGAGGAAGCCGAAATTTCAGGAGGAGGAGTGACAGTGGTGATCAGATCACAACTCAGAGAACCATCTACCATCTGATCAAAGCAAGGTACATGAGTCTTAACGCTTCACACACACAGGAGGGTGAACCCACCAAAGTTTCGAAGTCTCGAAGAAATTTGGGGTCGTCCATCGTCAACGTGAGGGTGAACTCACCCAAAGTTTCAAGTCTCGGCTAGAAATTTGGGGTCGCCCATCGCCAAGGATGACAGGGATGGAGATCCACAACTCGGTAGTTCGTGGACAAAGAGGGAGAAATCGCTTAAAGCAGATCTTGACCTGATTGGGGAGATATCGAGAGTCATTGATCCGGTTGAAGCAAACTGTGTCTTGAAACGAATTTAGAGTCGCCGATTTGAAGGTGGACATAATGTCCCTACCGAAATTCGCTGTTGTAAATCATGTCTATGAAGCATAAAGCTTGCATGATGAATTGTACTTATGTTTTATAGGATGGTGAGGCAAGTTTATATAAGTTGGTGGGCTTATGTGTTATTAGGCCGGAGAGCCTAAGTGTTAAGGCCGGGAGCCTGCTTTTGTATATGTAATCATGCAGAACATTAATAAAAATATAAACACTACTGAGTGCAGACCAACCACGATGAATGAGTGATGGGAGACTAAGCTTCCACAGAGTGGGTAAGGGATTGGGGGCTGGAAGGTTGGAAAGAGAGGCTAAGTGTTGAGCCAAGGGGCTTAAGTCCTTGGGAATAATATTTTAATATTATTCCAAAAGCCATGTGAAATGTGACGTTTTATCCTAAGTTCTTTGGAAGGATGAGTGACTTCCAAATGGGAAGGAACGAGCTTCATGGGTGACAAGTGTCAACCCAAGCGCATGCAGTTAAAACTGTTGATTTGGGCCATGATGGGGATTCCTCCTCCATTCTACGGTCAACTGTTTGAACCAAAAATCCTGTATGACCTCTGCAAGAATACCCTCATGCAACTCGAGGAAAACCGAAAAGGCTTGTGTTGATTTCTGGAGGAGCCGGTACACCCTTTGTCAAGACCGTCGAGTCTGTGTTCGACCTCCCATTCTCCATCCTTCGTCTGAACTCACAGGTGTCCATGATCGACCTCTGTTTCGGTATTTGTTCTAGGGAATCCTTACCTGAACCGTTAAGTCTCTGCGTGGGATCTCCATACACCCTCACACATCCCTGAAACTTGAGCCGTGATTCTATCCTGTATTGTTGGTTGGGGAAAACCAAATGTCCCATATTTGTTGAGCCTTGTTATGCTGTAGCATCTATCTGTCACCAATTTTGGGAAGCCCATGTCTGTGTTTTCAGTGGACTGTTGTGATCGTGCAGTGATTGACTGCGTGTGGCTTGTGGACCATTATATGTTCATGTGGAGCCTCGTGGTTTCTCGATTGTGTTGAAAATCGAGTTGAAGGAAATAGGTTGTCTGGCCTGTGTGTAACACTCTTTCCAGGTGAAGGAGTCTACTGGGAATTGATATTCTTCCAGAGAGAGTCCAGCACCAGCTACGGAGCTCTAAGACTTCCTGATCCGGCCTGTTTTCGAGACCCAAAGAGGGAGGTGAAGCACTGATGGACTGTGCTTGTGAAGGTGTATACTCTCGGGCGGAATAGGCATGTGGGGAATGAGAGTCCATGAGTAGTGGGTGTAAGAAGGCATCTTGGGAAGAATCATTCTGGTTATTCTGTGTAGTTCTCCCTGTAACCTCAGCCTAGACTAGGATTCCTTGCCTTGGGTGGAGCTTAGTCCCACCTCGAGGGTGATCCACTGCTGAGAGTGATGAGCAATGTGGTCTAAGGCTGGGAGGTTCATGGAAGGCCTGAACGTGGTTGGTGGAATTACCACAGTTTCAAAGATAAGTATCAGCTTATGCTCAATATTATGTTTTGCATGCTTGTGATGCTTATATGTATCATGTATTATGTGGTGCATATGATTTATTTTTATTTCCATTAACTTTGAAATGCTAGCAGTAATCTTGTGCTTACTCTGAGTTAAATGTGTTTAATATGATTTAAATGCATGTTATTAATTAAGTATGAGAATGATGTTGTTCCGCACAGTAGCGTTTGCCCGAACAATGGGTTGACGGTTGGGGAGTGTTATAGTATAGTATCAGAGCCTAGTTTCAACATTGAGCCTGGATGGGCCGGATAAGTGGTCTTTGGACCGAGGTTTTGAGAAGAAATTGTGTCTAGAGGACTAATTTCAGACCTCAGAATGTTTCTGAGTGTCAACGGACTACTTGACCGTGTTACAAAGCTCAGGAGGTGTAGCAGTATTATAAAACTACAGCCAGTGTGTTATATGGCCATAGGGAGAGAGAAATCCACACCAGAAGTGTTGGATCCATAGAATATATTCGGGAGGAAAGGAGAACCCTCACGACCGTCAAATCTGGAGAACGTGCACAAGGTTTAAAACCCTTTGGAGTTGCACAGGAGTGTGGAAATCGCGATACGCGAAATCCCGAATTCGTCGGGACCATCCATCGGAAAGGATGCGTGGAAAGCGATCAACCTTTCACTGACTCGTGACTTGAAATGGTCTAAGGGTGAGTTCGTGAGAATTCACGAAACGCAAATTCACGATTGGATCACAACCGAAGATTTGGAGTCGCTGCATCGTGAACTCCCAGTTCATGAAACTTCGAAAAGATCTGGACTGTTAGATCCAAATCATTGAGGATCGTTGGATCTCATACAAGAACTCACGTATCAAAATTCAGGGATTGAAGTGACAAGAGATTTGGAGTCGTTGCATCGTGAACTTTTGGTTAGCGAAAACCCGAAACCCCGAAATCCCAAAATGATCTACACCGTAGATCATAGGAGAGGAACTTGACCATTGGATGAAGTAGAAGAATAGACCATAATTTCATAATTTTGGCAAATGGAAGTTTGAGATGTGTAGATGCACGAACTCTTGATGCCCGAAACTCCGAAATGAAAAGTAAAAGTAGTGGGGCCCCTGACATCACTGGGATTGAGGTGGACCTTCTTAAAGAAACCATGTGTCACTACCTTGGTGGGCGACAACTGTGTTGTGGGCCCAAAGGCTAAGGAAATCGAATTTCCGGAAGTCGGGAATTGGAGAGGGAAGTGAGTGCGAGAACCTTCAGGACCAAAACCCTGAAACCCCAAAGCCCCGAAATCCTGAAACCCAAAGTTTCGTTTGGAGAGCCTTGTAGCACCTAGAATATTAGTGTTTGATCACGGCCCGTGGATGCATGGCTTGGGGACTAAGAAAACAGGGGCTATTGCCAGAAATTGCAGAGCCAAACAGAGCTCAAAAAAATTGTGGAATCGAAATGTTTTCTTATTCACGTTGGTTTATGAATGTTGTAGTTTTATTAAGGGTTTAAGGCCTGACAAACTTCGGTTGACTGCACATTGTGTGTGCAGAGTTCAACGAGTTTCAGGACAGCCACGAATCGACACCGAGTATAGAAATGGAAGAGGTTTTGATTGCCTCCAATTCAGAGAAGGAAGGGATGTCAAATTGGGAATTGAAGGATCAAACTCCAATGGGCACGGAAGAGAATTGGATAAGGAAGGGCATGTGATGAAAATCATTGAAAGATTGCAGAAATATGCCCAGGCTCACTGAGCTGATAGTCGAAAGCTCATGAGGGCCAGGGATCGGTACGGTCAATTCAACTTAAGGATGTTGAAGAGTCTGGAAAGAATAGAAAGGAAATTGGAAAAGGAGAGTGACACAAGCAAAAGAGGGAGTCGCAGGACCCCTAAGAGAAAAAGAAGATCGAGGAGTGGTAGCAGACATTGTCATCGCTCCCCAAAGCATTCTGATAGGGAAGCACATAGTAGTTCAAGCCCATCCCCTACCAGAAAACACCAAAGATCTGGAGTGGATGAATTGAAAGGGGAGATGAACAAGATTAAGCCTCCTATGTTTGATGGAGAACATAAGAAGGAGGAAGATGTCAAAACATGGTTTCTTGGCATGAGGAAATATTTCCAACTGTAGAATTATTCCTCTCATGCAGAAGGCAGGATTGCCATGTATCAACTAAAGGGAAAGGCATCCATGTGGTGGGATTAGCTTGTGTAGGTGTAGCACATTAGAGAGAAAGATATCACATGAAAGGAATTCAAGAGGTATTTCGAGAGGAAATACTTAACTAGAAGATACTATGACAGAAAGATGAAGGAGTTCTTCAAACTCAAGCTGGGCAGCATGACCATTGATGAATACGAATGAAGGTTTTTGGAATTACTGAAGTATGTTCCATTCATCAAAGATGAGGCTGTCAAGATTCAGAGGTATCTGATTGGACTACCACCTCCCATTGGTGACAATATTCAGTATGATGACCCTAAGACTATGGAAGAAACAATAAGAAGAGCAAAATGCTTATATGATCAGAAAAGAGAAAAGCCTACCTTTCGGAAGGCTTGGGTTGACCAGAAGAGGTTTAAGAAAGAACAGAGGCAGAAGGGAAACAAAATTCCCTTTTTTAGAAATAGTCCTCAAGGACATCCATCATTTAGAGAGCCGAGAATGGCTGAAGTGGGAGAACAAAGGCTGAGACAAACGTCGATTCAGTGTTGGGTCTATAAAGAGAACCACAAGTGCAGAGATTGTCCCCATAAAAATGGCAAGGCAAGAGCTGTCCATAATGTTCAACAAGATAAAACAGTGGAGGACATGGGTAGTCTAATGTCAAGGATCTATGCGGCCCTGGACAACAAGCAAGCTGAATTTCAGGTGCACATGGTTGAAGTGGAAGGTATGATTAACAACCAACCATTCATTATTTTAATTGATTCAGGGGCTAGACATAGTTATATAGACCCTAGAGTGGTGGAAAGTTTGCATTTATCAAGAAGAAAACATGAAAATTCTTGGTTAGTGCAGTTGGCTACAGGAACCAAGAGGAAAGTCACTGAGTTGGTTAAGTCTTGTCTGGTGGACATGAAGGGATTGATCACGAAGGCTGAATTGAATACTCTGGCTTTAGGCTCTTATGACTGTTTAATTGGGATGGACTAGTTGGACCAGCACCATGCCCTCTTGGACTATTGTAACAAGGAATTTACATGCCTGGATGAGGAGGGGAATCAGAAAACAGTCCAAAGAATTCCCAGAGCTATGGTTGTTAGAGAAATCTCAACAATGCAGTTGAATAAGTGCTACAAGAAAGGTTGTCAATTGTTTGTAGCTCGTGTGGAGGAAGCATCCAAAGATGAAGTCTCAAATATTGGAGACCATGCGGCACTAACAGAGTTTGAAGATGTATTTCAGGAGGTACCCAGACTAACTCCGAAGAGAGATATCGATTTCTCTATAAATTTGATGCCTGGAGTAGCTCTAGTGTCGAAAGCTCCTTATAGAATGAGTACGTCATAGCTAAAAGAGTTGCAATTGCAGCCTGAAGAGATTCTAAAGAAGGGGTACATTCACCCAAGCGTGTCACCTTGGGGTGCCCCAGTCCTTTTCGTGAAGAAGAAGGAAGGGACATTGAGGCTGTGCATTGATTTCAGACAGTTGAACAAAGTAACTGTCAAGAACAAGTATCCACTGCCGAGGATCGACGATATTTTCAATCAGTTGAAAGGTGTGAAAATATTTTCGAAGATAGATCTCAGATCAGGATATCACCAGGTAAAAATAAAGGATGAGGACATCAATAATACTGCCTTTAGAACAAGGTACGGTCATTACAAGTTCACAGTGGTACCGTTTGGGCTATCGAATGCACATGTTGTTTTTATGTGCTTGATGAATGGTGTATTCAGGGACTATCTAGAAAAGTTTGTCATAGTCTTCCTGGATGACATTTTGGTGTATTCCAAGTCAGAGGAAGAGCATGAACAACACTTGACGATGGTGCTGCAAGTGTTGAGAGAACACCAGTTGTATGCCAAGTTGAGAAAATGCTCGTTTTATCACCATGGATCCTGAGAAGGTTGAGGCCATCAGAGAATGGTCAGCGCCAAGGAATGTGGTCGAAGTTAGATCCTTTATGGGTCTAGTGGTCTATTACAGAAGGTTTATCACAGGGTTCTCAAAGATAGCTCACCCTATCACTTCCTTGCAAAGGAAGGAGAAAAAGTTTCAGTGGACTGAAGAGTGTGAGAAAAGTTTCCAGCGATTGAAGCAGCTATTAACCAGCGCTCAAATCTTGAGGATTGCAGATCCAAATGTGGATTTTGTAGTATGCATTGATGCATGCAAAGAAGGACTGGGAGGAGTTCTCAGTCATAATGGATTTGTAATCTGTTATGAGTCCAGGAAGCTGAAAGAGAATGAAAAGAATTATGCCACTCACGATTTGGAGTTGGTAGCAATCGTTCACACTCTGAGGAAATGGAGACATTACCTCATGGGAAGGAGATTTGAATTGAGAATAGACCACAACGGTCTGAAATATTTGTTTGATCAGCCAACCTTAAATGCTAGACAAAGTAGGTGGCTGGAATTTCTGTGTGAGTCTGACTTTGAGATCAAGCATATCAAAGGAAAGGAGAATAAAGTGGCTGATGCACTCAGTAGGAGGGTGCATGAATTACATGCTACAACCATTAGCATGTATCGGACTGATATTAAAAGTAGAATTTTGGAGGCTACAAATGTAGATATGCAGTACAGAGAACTGGTAGCCAAGCTACAACAGGTAAGATTCCACAGAAGATGGAAATTTATAAATTGGAAACCGATGGAATACTGCTATATAAGAACATAATTTTTGTAGCCAATGTCCAGTGCTTGAAACAGATGATTTTGCAGGAGATGCATAATGTGCCTTATGCAGGGCACCCTAGATATCAGAAAATAGTAGAAGAGGTCAAGAGCCATTACTTTTGGCCAGGTATGAAGAGAGAGATCGTTGAATACATCGCCAGATGTATGGAGTGCCAGAAAGTTAAAGGTGAGCATAGGCACCCAGCAGGGTTGTTACAACCTTTACCCATTCCTGAGTGGAAGTGGGAAGTAGTAATGATGGATTTTATTACAGTATTGCCCAGAACAACCAAGCTGCATGATTCGATCATGGTGGTGGTGTACAAGCTTACAAAAGCTGTCCATTTTATTCCACTGAAAACTACTCACAAGGCAGCAGATGTTGCCGATATTTTCCTAAAGGAAGTGGCACTATTGCACGGAATTCCTAAAACGATTGTGTCTGACAGAGACCCGAAATTCACCTTGAATTTCTGGAAAGGATTGTTCAAAGGATTCGGAACGAATCTGAACTTTAGTATGGCTTATCATCCTGAGTCTGATGGAAAAACAGAGAGGTTGAACAGAGTAATAGAAGACATACTAAGAATGTATGTGATGGAAAAACCATCAAGATGGGAAGACTACCTGCACTTGGTAGAATTCGCCTACAACAATGGGTATCATGCGTCGTTGAAGATGAGCCCATTTGAAGCACTTTATGGAAGAAAGTGCAATACTCCAGTGAGCTGGGGTAATCCAAATGATAGAGCAGTAGTTGGGCTAGAGTTTCTCAAGGAAATGGAGAACCAAATGATAAAAATTAAGCAGAATTTGAAAGTTGCCTAGGACAGGAAGAAACGTTATGCTGATAAGAACAGAACCCACAGAAAGTTCAAAGTGGGTGATCATGTTTTCCTGAAAGTGAAAGCTAACAAGAGTTCCCTGAAGCTGGGAAGTTGTGCCAAGTTGGCAGCTAGATTTTGTGGGCCATTTGAAATCCTGGAAAGGATTGGGCCAGTTGCATATATGCTTACATTACCTGCATCTGTGACTGTACATAATGTGTTTCATGTTTCATTTCTTAATAAATATATACCAGATACTAATCATGTTATCGATGGGAACGTGATTCAGGTGGAACAAGAAGGTGTCCTGCAAGTGCATCCTGTGCGCATATTGGACATGAAAAACAAGTAGCGCTGGAATCGAGCTATAGGGCTTGTAAAGGTCCAGTGGACCTGGTACAATCCTGAGGATGCGACATGGGAGCATGAAGATGTTATGCGGGCAGAGTACCCACATCTTTTTGAAAATTTAGAAAAGCTTGCAGATGCAATGTAAATTTTCACTGAGGACAGTGCAAAAATAAGGGGAGGGGATTGTAATGTCCCCAAGGCCGAGCCCTGTTGTAAATCATGTCTATGAAGTATAAAGCTTCCATTATGAATTGTAATTATGTTTTATAGGCTGGTGAGCCAAGTTTATATAAGTTGGTGGGCTTATGTGTTATTAGGCCGGAGAGCCTAAGTGTTAAGGCCAAGAGCCTGCTTTTGTATATGTAATCATGCAGAACATTAATAAAAATATAAACACTTCTACATGCAGACTGACCACGATGAATGAGTGATGGGGGACTAATCTTCCACAAAGTGGGTAAGGGATTGGGGGCTAGAAGGTTGGAAAGAGAGGCTAAGTGTTGAGCCTAGGGGCTTAAGTCCTTGGGAATAATATTTTAATATTATTCCAAAAGCCATGTGAAATGTGATGTTTTATCCTATGTTCTTTGGAAGGATGAGTGACTTCCAAATGGGAAGGAACGAGCTTCATTGGTGACAGGTGTCAACCCAAGCACATGCAGTTAAAACTGTTGAGTTGAGCCATGATGGGGATTCCTCCTCCATTCTACAGTCGACTGTCTGAACCAAAAATCATGTATGACCTCTGCAAGAATACCCTCACTCAACTCGAGGAAAATCGAAAAGGCCTGTGTTGATTTCTGGAGGATCCGGTACACCCTCTGTCAAGACCATCGAGTCTGTGTCCAACCTTCCATTCTCCATCCTCCGTCTAAACTCGCGGGTGTCCATGATCGACCTCTGTTTTGATGTTTGTTCTATGGAATCCTTACCTGAACCATTAAGTCTCTATGTGGGATCTTCGTACACCCTCATGCATCCCCAAAACCTGGGTCATGAGTCTGTCCTGTATTGTTGGTTGGGGAAAACCGAATGTACCATATTTGTTGAGCCTTGTTATGTTGTAGCATCTGTCTGTCACCAATTTTGGGAAGCTCGTGTTTGTGTTTCCAGTGGACTGTTGTGGTCGCGCAGTGTTTGACTGCGTGTGGCTTGGGGACCATTGTATGTTTGTGTGGAGCCTTGTGGTTGCCCGACTGTGTTGGAAATCGAGTTAAAGGAAACAAGTTGTATGGCCTGTGTGTAACACTCATTCTAGGTGAAGGAGTCTACTGGGAAGTGGTATTCTTCCAGAGAGAGTCCAGCACTAGCTACGGAGCTCTAAGACTTCCTGATCCGGCCTGTTCCCGAGACCCAGAGAGGGAGGTGAAGCATTGATGGATTGTGCTTGTGAAGGTGTATACTCCCAGGCGGAACAGGCATGTGGGGAATGAGAGTCCATGAGTAGTGGGCGTAAGAAGACATCTTGGGAAGAATCCTTCCAGTTATTCTATGCAGTTCTCCCTGTAACCTCAGCCTAGATTAGGATTCCTTGCCTTGGGTGCGGCTTAGTCCCAGCTCGGGAGTGACCCACTGCTGAGAGTTATGAGTAATGTGGTCTAAGGCTGGGAGGTCTGTGGAAGGCCTGCACGTGGTTGGTGGGATTACCATGGTTTCAAAGATAAGTATAAGCTTATGCTTAATATTATGTTTTGCATGCCTGTGATGCTTATATGTATCATGTATTTTGTGGTGCATATGATTTATTGTTATTTCCATTAACTTTGAAATGCTAGAAGTAATCTTGTGCTTACTCTGAGTTAAATGTGTTTAATATGATTTAAATGTATGTTATTAATTAAGTATGAGAATGATGTTGTTCCGTATAGTAGAGTTTGCCCAACCAGTGGGTTGATGGCCGGGGAGAATTACAGGACACATGGCGACGGATCGTGAACTTCAAAGAAATCACTTCGATAGTTTGAGATTGAAATTTGAAACTCCTGAAGCCCAGAGATCCTGAGAGCCAAAGTGAATCTCAATCGTTAGATACAGAGGACAGGTGGCGTGAATATATGGATTCCGGGTAAAGACTCGAAGTAAATGTCGACCGTCGGATTGTCCGAAGTAGATATGAATCGTCAGATCTAGAGAACAGGTGGCGTGAATCTGTGGATTCTGGGTAAAGGCCCAAAGCAAATGCTAATCGTCGAATCTTTCGAAGTAAACCCCCATCGACCGATTCAAGAGGACGCGTGGCAGAATCCAGTGTATTTCGAGGAGAGTAAAGTTTGAGACTTGAAAAAATTAAAGTCTGAAGACCCGCAAAGATCACAGTTGTTGATTGAAAGGGACAAGTTGTCAGCAGATCTTCCGCTCGGAAGATTTCCCTGCGAAGGAAGACAAAGTTTGAGAGTTGAGAATTTCGAAGTCTGGAATTCCGAAACGATCACAGCCATCGATCTGGGAGAGGTAGATCTGAACTGTTGGTTTCCAAGAGATAGATCTCAATCATCCATTTAGAACCACCCTCAAGATCATGAGATTGACGGTCACCTCGCATTGCGGGGATAGAAGGTGTTCGAGCTTTAAAAAAAGTCGAGGCGGGCTACAATCGAGACCATGGTTTTGGCAAAAGGGCACATGGTGGCTTGAAGTGAATTGTGGGGAGAAAAGTAGTTTGGTTCCAAACCACCTTTGAGCGTGCCCACAATCGCTTTTTTGCAAGAGGTTACCGCCCAAGGTCACATCTAAGGAGGAGCCAAGGAAAAGGAGCTAGCGCCAACTTTGAGATTTTGCTGAGTGCAAAGGGGAAGGTCCCGGGTATCATAAGACCTGCACCAAAAGCCGAAAGGACCTGTGTTTGACCAAGAGGTGAGACTATCAAGGTCTCGAGAGTCGTTTGACTCAGGAAACTAAAGATCCTTGACTAGGAGGTCACGCAACCCTTAGGAGAGAAGGGGGTTTGCATCAGCTTTCTTTCTGACAAGATAAGAAGAATGCAAATTCTGGAAACAAGGTTTTCTGGGCAGAAGGGACAATCTCAAATGCTTAGGGAAATAGGGGCTTGCAAGAAAATGATGAAAATTCCAGCATAAGGATGCATTTCTCCGTTCTATTTTTCCTCCACCCCAAGGCTCTATTTTATACTCCATTCTGATGGTTGGAGTCGTTATGTATGGGCTACAGGAAGTTAGAAAACCAAGGATTCCGTTAAATCCACCCAAAATGTCAGGAATTATTATTATTTTGAGCCAAAATAACATGTACGCGGGTTCCTAACTAGCAACTAGCGTATGCATGTAGGATACCTTGAAGAGAGTCACGTACATCTAGAAAAATGGGGTTTTTAAAGATATTTTAAGGAGAAAAAAGGGGATTTTGGTCCTACAAGTAGGGAGGCCAATGAGTCATCCCGAGCATATGTGGTGGAAAATGATGCTATAACAATGTATGATCACTAGTTATAGATGACAGTGTTAAGGTTTGTTGCAAGTGCAATGGTGTTGAGTATGTACTCAACAAGTTCAAAGATAATCATGGTGCTCATAATAAAGAAGCGTGCAAAGGATCATTAGAAATATTCTTGGGAAAGTGTTGAAAGGTCAAAGAATCAACAAGAGAAATGGGGGTATTTTGTTGTTGTTTCTCAAAGGAAGATGGTCGCAATGAGGAAAGATCAAAGTGGTTTTGTGTGCATTGTTTTTTTCCACCATGCATTGGCTATTGTCGTGGTGGGGTGTGGTTACTTAATTCATGTATTTTCTTCTAAAAACAATATTGTAACTTTATTTTCTTGCATTGGGATATTGGAACTAAATAGGAACTCATAAGGTGTACCCATAGTTAGATTCAATTGAAGGTTGCAATTGAAGCATTATTATAACTTCTGCAAATTGGTGACCCGTGCCTTGCGCAAGTGATGGAATAGTACAAATGACATCTACAATACTTTACTTGGAGAAATATAATGTTTCAAAACAAACAAAGTTCCATTTGAAAGTGTTTAGAAAAGATAATGGAAGATGGGGTTCACAATCTTGGGAATGAATTCCAACTCTTAGTTTTATTTGTGAATGTGTTGGTGAGGTTTTGTTAGATGAGGAGAACCAACAATTTAAGGAAAATCGATGCTTTCTTAATGCAAATTGTTCTAAGGAAAATTCGGCAAACTAGGCTAATGTTTTCAATGTCCTTCCTCCCTAAAAATAAGCAAGATGCTTCTAGTCTAACTCTAATTAAATTGACATTTACCATAAATGCTAGAAACATAGAGAAGATTTATAGCTTCATTAATCACATTCATTCTCCTAATATTTTCATTCAAAATCTCATTTATGACCATTGAAATATTAAGTTTTCTATCATATGTTTTTTTTGCAAAAAAAACATTGGTGAAAATAGAATTATTTATAAATAAATTATAGATGAAAATAGAATTATTTATAAATAAAAAAAACATTGGTGAAAATAGAATTATTTATAAATAAATTATAGATGAAAATAGAATTATTTATAAATAAATTATATTATGTGATTCAATATATTTAGAAAAGTTCCAAATAAAGAAGTCAACAGTCATTCAAAATTCACGCGATATGTGGAACTTTTGAAGGACGAAGTCGATAATCAGCCACCATTCACGCGGTGCACACGCAAGCGTTCACATCAGTAAGTTGTGTGATGGGATTAATCATAATGCATTGATTGTATGAAAATGCAACTCTCTGAATTTTTAAAGGGTTTGCTAAACGTTTTATTATTTTGGATTTTTTTTTGGAATTTCACTATGTAAATTTTTATAAAATAGTTTTTTTTAATTAAATAGTTTTATTTATTTATTTTTGTTTAAATTGTATTTATGAATATATTTATTTATTTATTTGTTTAAATTGTATTTATGAATATATAAATAGATTTAATGTGTTAAAAAATTTCAAGATATTTTAATTATACAAATTTAATCATTCAAATCTGTAAATTCAATAATTCCTTACTAATTTTGAGCAAAATCAAACCTAAAAAATCACCCAACAAAAACCAAAAGATAAAACGTGTACTATGCTCCTTGAAATAAATGGGATTAATGCAAGCTATCACCTCACTCCACCGGAGATGCGGTAGTTCATTATTTTTTAATATAACGATACGTTAACCATTCACGAGGTGTAATGGAGTAGTGTCCTTTCTAACTCTTTTTACTTTATATGATGGAATTTGGTGTGATGGAGCAGTTTCTTTATATGATGGAATTTGGTATTGGAAAATTGTAATTTTGTAAATTTTATTTTATGGAAAAATTTATAATTTTAATACATATTTTTTATTAAATTATAGATTTTTTTAATGAAATATTATAAATTGTGTTAGATTATCTCATAAGATTAATTAAAATGTAATTTTAAAGAGAATATTCATGTTTTAAAAGGTTAGGTTTACTTAAAATATACAAGTTGTTATTATTATTATTATTATTATTATTATTATTATTATTATTATTATTATTATTATTGAGATGTTAATGGTTATTTTTTTCATTTTTGTTTTAGGGAGTATAATCATTTTTGTATTAGTTTGATAATAATGTATTTCCATATAAGTGGAACATCTTAAGCAACTTCTTATAGAAATAGATCAAAGATTAGCATATTACGTAGTTAAAACTTTCAAAGAGGGAAATAGTCCATAGCCTTAGACAATGTGGCTACTGGAGGCAATATATTAATCTAAAAGGAAAATGTTTTACATGTGAGTTTCTCACAATCGATCATAAGCAAATGATCCTATATGCTTTTTGAATAACATCATGGACCAATCCAGAGTTAAGCCATATATCAATATAACTATGAGTTTAGAGAAGAAGATGAGCCATTCGATTACTTTATGTCTAGAACATATTGTGATCTTCAGATTAGATAACTAAAAATGCATAATATTGCATACTAAAGAAACATACTTTACCTAAAGATGCATTGGACGAAGTTGATCTTAAATAACTTCAAATGTCTAAATATCCTAACATCCCCCCCTTAAGAACAACCTGAGATAAGATTGAAGGATTTACGAAGGTGACACGGTAGGAGAAGGAATAAGGCATTGGAGTATATCCTCCTTTAATGAAAACATCCTAAACTCCTAACATAGATCAAAGTTTGGAAAACTTCATTTTTGTAAGAGACTTTCTGAAAATGTCTACAACTTCATCCTCTGTAGGGAAAAAGAGCACTTCAAGAACACGATCCTGAATAAACTTTATGATGAAGTGCATGTGTAGCTTAGTCTATATGTCATCAACATAAAGAACAWGTATTATGARATGGTTACCTACTTTTTGGGTATAGRCATTRGGGTCAKAATGAYATMTGGARAAGCTGGTGTCAAGAAGAAAGCTAACCATTTTAGCATACCAAGTATAATGAGCTTGCTTAAGACCATAGAGAGATTTCTTAATGTGACAAACAAGGTTGGAGTCATTTTGAACATAGCGGGAGGTTGTTCCATGTAAATTTCTTCTTGCAAATATCCATGCAACAAGGTAGATTTAACATCCATCTGATGTATCTCCCATTTATGTGAAGCAACAAGGGCTAGAACAAGGTGGATGGGATTCATTTTGGCTATAGGGGAAAACATTTGATTATAGTCAATACCTTCAATTTGAGAAAATTATTTGGCAACTAATCGAACCTTATGTCTTTCAACACTTCCATCTGATGCATACTTAGTTCTATACACTTGTTTACATCCAACACGTTTTTTTTCTTTTGAAAGAGGTGCAAGATCCCAAGTGTCATTCGCCATTAAGGAACAATATTCTTCATTCATTGTTGTGTCCCAATTTGGATGGCCAGAAGCTTCTGCAAGTGTTCCTAGATCATGAGTCTCTTAAACTTGATCAAAAAGAGAGGAAGCCTACTAGAACTGTTAACGTGTACAATGTTCATATGTAGGATCACTGACAAGATCACCAATTGTTTCTCATGTTTTACGAACCCATCTAGGAAGTGGTGATGTTGGTTTAGGTTCATGTTCGACAAACCCAACGAGAGGAAGGTGGATTTTCATCCTCGTTGTCATCATCTAAAGAAGAAACCAAAATAGGATCACAAATAGAAAACTTGGGAAAAGAAGATGGAAAAAACGTTGAAGATGGCTCACAAGGCGAAGATGGCACAAACGTTGAAGATGGATTGCAAGCCAAAGATGGCACAAATACTATATTAAGATCAAAGGACGAAATATCATCATCAAATTTAACATCTCTCATAGTAATAATTTCATTGGAATGAGGTTGAAAAAGTCTATAACCTTTTACATCTTCAAAATATCCACCAAAAATGCATTTCTCACTTTTAGGTTGTAATACTTTCATTTTCTCATGAGGAATGGGAGCCCATGCTTCACTACCAAAAACATGAAAGTGGCTTACATTTGGTTTAATTTTACTCCATGCTTCCTCGATGTTACATCTTTTAAAAAAATTGTGGGAGTGAGATTAACTATATAATTCTACACTATTAATTACTTCTGCCCAAAAATGAGGACTTGATCCCTTGGATTGGATCATACAATTTTCAATTTTCTTTAATGTGTGATTATTTCTCTCAACAACACCATGACAAATATGGTGTATATGGAGTATATGGAATAATATCTTACATTTAAATTCCCCCTATGGAGTGTAGTAAGTTGTAAAATTATTTAGCCCCATGGGATAGCACATATGGTAAGTTGTAAATTATTTTGAAGCTTTGATATATCTCTTCCACCGCGTTGATAGTATGAAAAAGGAACACTTTCGTTTTTTTTTTTTTAGCTTTGATATATCTCTTCTCGAGCATGATAGTGTGAAAGGGCGTGTTTGAATTTTGAAAATGCAATAATGGATAGTTCGAGACTTTTGGATAATGAAATCAATAGTCATCATCCATCGAATCGACGTGGTGCACATGCGATGGTGATCACTTCAATCTCGAGTCCATAAACAAATAAAAAATTGATGGTCCATAAACTTCTAAATAAAAAAGTCAACAATCCTTAAAAATTCAAAAAATCATGTGGTCTGTGGAAAATTTGAACAATGAAGTCAATAGTCAGCAACCATTCTCATTAAGCCATACTAAGTTGGGTGATAGGATTAATGAAAATGCGTTGTGTGTACGAAAATGCAGTGTCTGAACGATGAAGTCAATAGTCGGAAACTATTCTCATTAAGTCGTACTAAGCTGTGTGATAGGGTTAATCAAAATGAATTGATTGTATGACACATTTTAAATGATGAAGTCAAGTCAATAGTAAGGAACCGTTCACACGTTCACACATTGTGCTGAGTTGTGTGACATGATTAATCAAAATACATTCATTGTATGAAAACACAGTGTTCATGCCTTTTGAAAATGAAAGAATTGATGTTCCATAAATTTCTAAATAAAGAAGTCAGTAGTCATTCAAAATTCAATCAAATCATTACATATATGGTACTTTTTATTATATAAAATTCAATGTTTTTAGTTCTCTAGCTTCAACAATAGATATTATGCAAATATGTGTGGTCAAAGGACAAATTAATATGAGGTCAACGAATTATAGATCGTTATAGTCCCTCTATGCCTACGACAGGGACTAATAAATTCACCCACTGTGTGAAACTGATGAAATCAATAGTCAGCAACCATTCTCACTAAGTTGGGTAATAGGATTAATCAAAATGCATTGCGTGTATGAAAACGCAGTGTCTGAACAAGTCAATAGTCTGCAACTATTCTCATTAAGCCGTACTAAGCCGTGTGATAGGGTTAATCAAAATGAATTGGTTGTATGACACATTTTAAACGATAAAGTCAAGTCAATAGTCGAGAACCATTCACGCGTTCACACACTGTACTGAGTTGTGTGATATGATTAATCAAAATATATTCATTGTATGAAAAGGTGGCCAATATCCAGCCTGCTAGGCAGCATTGAATACTGCAGTAGAAAGTGAATTATTTATAGCAATGTTGCTTAAACGCAACTTTTAAATAACGAAGTCAACAATCAATCGACTATTGAGGTTGTGGAGCTATCACTTCAATCATTGTGGATGTGGGCCTCAATTATTTGGGTTCAAACGAAAACTGAGTGTTTGAATTTTGAAAATGAAATAATTGATAGTTCATTGCTTTTGAATGTAACGATATGTTAATCTAACCATTCATGAGATGTGAATCGTGATAGAGTAGTCTACCATCTTTTAACCCTTTGTTAACCATTTTTTCTTTACATGATGAATTTGGCACTCGAATTTTGATAATGTAATTTTGTTATTTTTTTTTTATAAAAAAACTTAGGACCTGATCATTTGTCGTGCATATTATTAGGAGAAGATGCAGGAAACTTGGATGACAGTCTACCAGATGCGCACTTGTTTGTAGTACATATGGTTGATGATTATTTTGCAGACATAATATAGTTCTTGATCACAGAAGTAGCCCCACTTGACTTTAGATTTGAGCAGAAGAAGAAGTTAGTAGTAAAGGCAGTAGACTATCAACTTATAGCAGGAAATTTATACAAGTTAGGCACAAATGGTATTCTGCGACGCTGTGTATTGGAGCATGAGATATCTATGATTCCATCAGAAGCACATGAAGGAGTTGAAGGAGGCCACTATGCAGGGAAAGAGACTGCTCATAAGATTTTTTGTGTAGGACTTTGGTGGCCTACCCTTCATAAGGATGCTAAGGAGTTATGTCAGACCTGTGATGTCTATCATAGAGTTGGGAAGACTTCCAGAATAGATGAGATGACATTAGTACTAAAAGTCACGTTGCAGGATTTTGATAAGTGGGAATTTGAATTCGTTGAAGTGATCAATCCACCAGCAAAGAGATCAGGAGAAAGATACATCATCATTGCGATAGAGTACTTGACCAAATGGGACAAAGAAGAACCAGTCATAGATTGCAGCGTGGATACTTTTGCATAGTTTTTGTTTGAGAATATGGTTACAAGGTTTGGATGTCTAAGAATCCTTATGAGTGATCCGGGTACTCATTTTTTTAATAGGATGATTGCATCTTTGATAGAAGAATTTCATATTCATCACTGGAAGAGCACACCTTATCATCCTCAGGTAAATGGAATAGTAGAAGCATTCAATAAGATCCTAGAGCATGCACTGACAAAGTTATGTAATGTAAGTCGAGATGACTGAGAATTGAGGATTCCTGCAATGTTATGGGAATATAGGATCACATGTAAGAAGCTGACAAGACACCATTCAAATTAGTGTATGGTCAGGAAGCAGTTATGCCTATGGAGTTCATTGTGTCAATTATGCACATTGTCACGCTTACAGAGCTCACTCATTATGGCACAATACATAAAATATTGTCAGAGTTAGTAGAATTGGAGGAAGATTGTTTTGTCCCCAAATTTCATCAAACAAGTTCAGAAAGCATGTGAAAAAGCATGGCATGACAAACATATTAAACAAAAAATGTTCCATATGGGAGACTTAGTTTTGCTCTATGACAACAAGTTTTTACAGTGCCCTAGGAAGTTCCAAATGCATTGATTAGGTCCATATGTGATAATGTATATGGTATAGGTAGGTGTTTTTCAGTTGGAGAAATTGAATGGGGAAATTGTGGAAGGACGGGTTAAAGACAGTCGGGCTTCCACACCCTAGTATGAGCACATAATATGTGTACCATAGGATATGTATTATAGTGTATTATAAAGAAAAAGAAAAGAAGAAAAGCAATAAAAGAGTTTGAGGCAAGAGACAAAAGGTTGAAGTTATGCATTAGGTATTGTTCAAACAGTTAAACCAGTAATGAGATAAACCATCAAATGTCGTAGAGATGTAGAAAGAGGAGGGAATTGTGTGCAGGGAGGAGGATTGAATTGCGAGAAATATCTACGCAGGGGGTGGGAAAATCATTAAAGAAAATACATGACGGGACAAACATTAAAGAGAAAAAATGACGATGAGGCAGTGGAAATGCATAGTCATAAACAAAAATTGGCAAGAGGATTTTGACAGGCTGGACAATATAGCGTATAATCCATCGTAGGATACGAAGTTGATGAAGAGTTACGACAAGAATTGAATATGAATGCAAGTGGGAAGCATGGCTAGAGAAAACATGCATTTTGAATCTATTAGAGATTCCACATTTTTGTAGGAGCGTAGAGATCAACATCTGCGTCAAGTTGTTATTAAGCTGCATCCATGGAGGATTTTAATGGTTGGATAGAAATATGTCAATAGACACTCAAATCATTGTGTGGATCATCCGGTTATAACCATCAACAAGGGAAGACCCACTACCATTATTCACAGACAAATATAAGTATAAATCCTTAGCGGAGAAGATGAAGGATAAGTATGACACACATAAAGGAGTGTGTGGTTTGGACATTGTAAGTATTATTGATGATACTATCAGGTTCATGATGCAGGTACTGGCTTGTAAGTTATTGAGGAAATGTCACAAAGATCAAGTAATAACAGCTGTAATAGAAACAACTAAGAAGTGTGTTGCAAGAGTACAAATGAACTGGGCGACTTTCTTGGTAAACCAATTATTGTGGATTGCAGGGAGGCACAAGATAAATGAAAAAAATTCCATTATGCATGGCTATTGATACTGATTTCATTAGTGGCTTGGAGGGATCCAGAAGACACTCAATTTATGGGAGTTGTGAAGAAACCATGTTTGAAAACAAGATATGTGAACTTGTGGCATATTTTGCACAAGGAAAGACAGTTGGATAATAACATCACTTTCTATGTTTACAAGGAGATAATTCGGTAGAGCATTCATGATACACCATGAATACTACTGCAAGTAGTGGAAGCATATAAGGAGATTGCGCATTTTAAAGCAGGAAGACACCATATGTATATCCAAGCCAAGAGGGGCCTGAATTAGCAGTGGTTGACGACCAGATACAGGTTGACAGGAGATGACGTTGGAAAAATTATAGAAGATTGGGAGGAAGAATGGAAAACTCCAGTACCAAAAATGGAGCATCCATAAACAAAACCACCAGAGAACGATCCAAAAGAATAAGAAGAAGAACACGAAGGAAAAGGAAATGGAGACACATAGAAAATAGTACCGCGCCCTGAAGAGAAGAGGAAAGAACACGATAAGGGGAAATCAATACACCAACACAAGAAGAGGAAAGCATTCAAGGAAGTGGCCACCCAGGACCTGACAAAAGATGACCTAGAGAAAATAGGAGATCAAGTAAAGTGACGGATGAAGCATTTCAACACACGGTGTAGAAACAAGAGGAGATACACACATGTGTGCAGGAGTAGATAGATTCATTACGTCAGCTTTTGGAAGAAACCAAAATATCACCAGATCAAAGGACAGAGGAAGAACAAATGGAGAGTACACCGAAGATTACATAAGAAATATTGATGACCTCTTATCCATCAGAAGTATCAGAAGAGGACCGAATGATAAATATTTCACCAGGGGCTATAGATTTCCCCTTGATAGAGATGCAGGAGCAAGCACAAACATTAAGTCATATTGACTTAGTCTTGTCACAGCTGTCGATGAATGTATTAAATGGTTTGAAGATAAGTGTTACACAGGAGATAAATTTGTGCCCAGAGTCGACGATGATGGAGTTGACCAAAGTGACAAATGATAAGGTAACATTGCATATAGAATACAATAAATTTATGATGGAGAGGTATGAGGCTGAACAGAAAGAAGAAAGGCTACAACAAGCAATCCATAAGGTTTATAGCGACATTTCGGAGGTCCTCATGGAAGTAGATTCTCCATTAGAAGAGAAGTGTTGAATATTAGTGAATCCATTATGGGCTTTCGTGTGAAGATAGTATAGTTATAAGCATGCACTACGCCAAGCACTCCACCTAAGGAAAGGGAGAAAGGGGAGAAGACAACAATGAAAACAGTGGAAAGTATCAATAGTTTGGAGGAGGAGTGTGCCAAGTTGTATGAAGTGAGCAGACAAGTATGGAATCAACTAACAAAAGATGCAGAGTTGCAAGGAATAGAACAGAAGTTGCAGGCTACGTTGGAGAAGGTGCAAAATTTTAAGGAGACAATTAGCACTCTACCACTAGCAGAAAAGATGGTTGCAATCGCAAAAAATAGGAAGTTGTACTTAGACATGAATTGTTAGGGACCTAACCCCTCACGTAGGTAGAATAATCTATTTCCATGTAATAAAGGTCAATATTAATAAGGCCTAGCAATAAGGAAGAATAAGTCAAATGTAAGAAGACGTAATAGAAGCTTCCACTTCTAGAAGGATATTCCTCTAGATTGTTCATTTGATAGACATATTTAGTATAAATAGGAGTCTAGGGTATGATAAGTTTTGTCTTGGATATTATTGTAATAGAGCTCTACTCTGCTGGAGGTTTCCCCCTCGAAGAGTCAAGTGAACATTTCTCTCAGTAATCAAAGTGCTCTTTCTGGTGTTATTCTGGTATTATCTTGGTATTATTGTGGTGTTGTTCTAGTTATATCATTGTTTATCTATCATTTCTAGATAATTATTTATGTTCTGCATACTATTTTATATCTGGAATATTACCAGTGGTATCAAAGCACCTTCCTTAACATAAAATTGTGGGTTAATTTTTTTTATTTCAGGGTAGAGACGTATTCCAACGTATTTAAGCTACAAAGATATGTCATTATGCGCTTAAACTCACATTTGGGGATTCATACATGCAGGAAATAAAAGTGGTACTTAAGCGCACATATGTTGTCCACCCTTGTAACCCCTGTTGGTACCCATTCAAGTGGGAGCGCATCAGACAACACTTGTATACAGATCGTCTTAGATCTCCTAAATCCCTCCATAGATAAACCAATCGACCTCCTGACTGTTATAGTGCCACCGAGAACAAAACTCGGGAAGATACTCTCTAGTACCAGGGTAGTCGGGTAGTACTGATAAGGGCATGGTCTAGCCTCCTTAGTTGGTGCCCTGAGATATTGGGCCAAGTACTATTGTTGGACCCTACACGTATATCAAAGAGTTATAGCACAGGGAAAACCCTTGTTTGTAGAACCCTTGAATACCCTAACTCTTGGGACGGAAACAAAAACATAACAGAAAACATCTATTGTTGGGAAATTGTGTCTCCTTCATTCAGAATGTGAAATTACTACACATTTCTTCCTATTAAGCATTTGGGCATTTCATCACTGCAATATTCTTCAGATCGGAGTATAACTCCGTAGGAGTAACAAAAAAAAAAAAAAAATCTAGATAGTGTTGGCACCATTATTTGAGACCTATCTCGTTGGATTTCTCTCTTCGCCCTTATCACAGTCATACCTATCATTTTTCAACAAAAAAATTTTCTCGTGGACCCGACCCCCTTCCAACACCCTTATTTGGGCTTTACCCCATTGGATTCAACTCGTCCCCCTAATCATTTTGATACACTTCACCCATAATCCATTTTCTGTGTGGTCCCACCCACCCCTTTTTGTGTTCCCTCTTCATCATGGCCCGCACCCGTAGCCAAGACTTGGAAGCTCGCTTCAATGCCTTGCACTCTAATTTCACAGAAACCCAACAATAAGTGAGACAACTCAGTACCAATATTTCCACCGTCAATAAAAACATGCATTCCTCCATCAACGACAAAATAGAGGACCTCAAACAAGACCTTGTTACCCAGCTTGAATTCGTCACTAGGATGATCTGCGCCAAGCTGCATATCCCTACAGATCTTCCCTCATCTAACCCGCCTTTGCAAATCGAAGGTGAAACTTCCTCTCATTCCCATAATTTTTAGCCCCATCACTTTCAACGTGACCTACGCCTTCCGCGTGTGGATGTGACCACATTTGATGGTTCGAATCCCACTAGTTGGGTAACTCAAATGAAACATTATTTCTCTTTGTATGGAATTACAGATGAGTTGTCCAAACTCCGATATGGTGTTCTCCATCTAGAACAAGAACGTTGGCAATGGTGGCAATGGATAAAAAATGCCTGCCAAGGGTATGTGGCTTGGACACACTTTGTGGCAGAGCTTTATGAACGCTTTGACACTAACACCAACCATTTAGGTTGTTTGACCAAGTTGAAACAATATGGCACAGTGGAAGACTTTATAACCGCTTTTGAGCAATTGGATTTTCATATAGAGGGTATGTTTGATGTTTTTTTCCAAGAATGTTTTATGAGTGGCCTCAAGGATGAGATTCGTACCCATGTCCTCGTGGATTGGCCTCAAAGTTGGGTGGATGATACTAAAATAGCTAAGGAAGCACAACAAGTTGTCTCTTCTCAAAACCAAAAACCCTCCTTTATTCCTCGCACTAAACCAGTCACTCCCATTCCTCCTTCTACTCCACTAAAGATTTAGAAATTGACTAGGGCCGAAATGGCTGAACACCAACTCAAAGGCCTTTTTTGTAATTGTGATGACAAATATTTTTCTAGGCACAAGTGTAAGAAACAAATGATTTTTATGGCCATCTCAGAGGATGTTTTGGAAGACGATGTTGAGGCTCCCCTTGTGTCCATGTCACCTGAACCCACTGACATGATGCCTCCCTCAGACCCTCCCAAAGTAGAATCGTTCATTTCCCTAAATTCTCTCACTGTCTTCTCTGCTCCCCAAACCCTCAAGCTAATTGGTTACATTAAGCATAGGAAGGTCATCATTCTTGTTGATAGTGGAAGCACCCGTAATTTTATTCATCGCCGCATTGCCCAAGAAACTAATTTCTATATATGTGCCGTCAATAATTTTCAAATCATGATTGCCAATGGTAGGTCCAAGAAATGTGGAGGGCGTTGTGAAAATGTGCATCTCTAAATTGCTGAGTACCACATGAAATCTCATATGTTTTCTATCGACATCGGTGGTTGTGACATTGTGTTGGGTGCAGAATGGCTTAGGACTTTGGGTCCCATTCTCATGGATTTTAAGGAATTAACCATGGAATTCGACCAGGAGGGACAACAATATAAGTTCCAAGGAATCACTGTCAGTTCCCCGAAGATCATCAGTTCCCATCGCATGGAAAAGCTGCTCAAAAAAGGTCATTATGGCATTATTTCCCAACTCCATGCCATACAAGCCACTGAGACACCCTCCGTGCCACATGACCTCCAATCCATCCTCTCTAAACGTAAAGTGGTTTTTTCCACTTCCCATGGATTCCCTCCTTCCCATGGTGTTCATGATCATTCCATTCCCCTTGTCCCAGGAAGCCTTCCTCCCAATATTCGTCCCTATCATCATCCCTTTTCCCAAAAAAATGAAATTGAGAAAATTGTTCAAGAATTGCTCAACGCAAGTGTTATCCACCCTAGTACGAGCCCCTACTCTTCTCATGTGGTCATGGTCCTTAAGAAAGAAGGTTCTTGGCGCTTGTGTCCTCAATTCCACGCCCTCAACAAACTCACCATTAAAGACAAATTTATCATTCCTGTCATTGATGACCTCTTGGATGAATTGAGTGGCGCCCAGTTCTTTACTAAAATTGATCTTCGTTCTAGCTACCACCATATCCATATGAATGAGGAAAACATTCCTAAGACTGCATTTAGAACTCATGAGGGCTACTATGAGTTTTTGGTCATGCCCTTTGGCTTGTGTAATGATCCCTCCACTTTCCAAAGCCTCATGAATCATGTCTTTTGTACTTTTATCTGTCATTTTGTCTTAGTTTTCTTTGATGATATCCTCATCTATAGTAAAACCTGGACAACCCATCTTACTCATGTGGATCGAGTTCTCAATCTACTCTCTCAGCACCAACTTTTCCACAAACAATCTAAATGTGATTTTGTTGCCTCGAAAGTCGAGTACTTGGGTCATCTTGTTGGCAAGGCTGATGTCTGGGAGGATCCTAAAAATATTGAAGCTATGCAAGATTGTCCTTAGCCAAAGACTCTTAAAATCTTGTGTGTATTTCAGGGTTTAACAGGTTATTATCGCAAGTTTTTTAAGAATTATGGAAATATTGTGGCACCTCTCACTACTCTCCTTAAAAAGAATTCTTTCACTTGGACTCCAGAAGCTGCTCGAGATTTTCAAACCTTGAAGATGGCCATGTGCACCACTCTATTCTTGGCCCTTCCTGATTTCACAAAGACCTTTGTCCTGGAATGTGATGCTTCTGGGAAAGGAATTGGCGCAATCCTTATGCAAGAGGGTCGGCCTTTGGCCTTTACCAGCAAACAACTGTCAGAGTGACATTTGGGAATGTTGGCTATTCTGCATGCCATGGATCTTTGGTGCCCTTATCTATTGGGGAAATGCTTCCAAATTAAGACAGATCATCAAAGCCTCAAGTATTTTCTAGAACAACACATTTCCTCCCTAGAGCAACAAAAATGGGTGACTAATCTCTTTGGATATGATTATGAGATCATTTACAAGAAATGAAAAGACAATGTGGTTGTTGATGCACTTTCCATAAAATATGAAGATGAAGGGTCCCTTTTTTCTCTCTCCTTCATTGTCCCAGATTGGCTCCAAGTTGTTCGCCAGGAATGGCTACACAATCCCAAAAGTTCACATCTGATACAACAATTGCAGGCCAATTCTCTAGTCTCCCCAGGTTACTCTTGGCTCAATGATGAGCTTCGATACAAAGGTCGTTTGTATTTAAGTAAACAGTCAAAACTTAAATCCATGATACTTTTTGAGCTTCATGCTAAACCCACCACTGGGCACTCCGGGTTTACCAAAACCTATGACCGGGTCAAACGTTCTTTTTTCTGGGATGGTATGAAACATGACGTTCACAATTTTGTGACTGAATGTGATGTTTGTCAATGCAACAAGGGAGAAATAGTCAAATCTCCTGGCACACTACAACCGCTTTTGATTCCCCCTGCTATTTGACGGGATATCTCTATGGATTTTATCGTAGGCTTACCTAAATCAGGAAATAAATCAGTCATCATGGTGGTAGTTGATCATCTTTCCAAGTATGCTCATTTCTGTGCTCTTCAACACCCATTTACAGCCTCCACTGTGGCTCAACTTTTCATGGATCAGGTCTGCAGGCTTCATGGCATGCTTCATTCTATTGTTTTTTATCGTGACCCAACTTTCACCAGCAATTTTTGGCAAGAACTGTTCAAGCTACAAGGCACCCAGTTGCATCTCAGTACAACTTATCATCCCCAAACTGTGCCACAGGACCTCTAATTGATCCTCTATGCCGCAGGACCTCCAATCCATCCTTTGTGCCACATTATTTCCCAACTCCATGCCATACAAGCCACTGAGACACCCTCTGTGCCGCAGTACCTCCAATCCATCCTCTCTAAAAATCAAGTGGCTTTTTCCACTCCCCAGGGACTCCCTCCTTCCCATGGTTTTCATGATCATTCCATTCCCCTTGTCCCAGGAATCTTTCCTCCCAATATATGTCCCTATCGTCATCCATTTTCCCAAAAAAATGAAATTGAGAAAATTGTTCAAGAATTGCTCAACGCAGGTGTTATCCACCCTAATATGAGCCCCTCCTCTTCTCCTGTGATCATGGTCGTTAAGAAAGAAGGTTCTTGGCGCATGTGTCCCGACTTCCACACCCTCAACAAACTCACCATTAAAGACAAATTTCTCATTCCTGTCATTGATGACCTCTTGGATGAATTGAGTGGCACCCAGTACTTTACTAAACTTGATCTTCGTTCTGGCCACCACCAGATCCATATGAACAAGGAAAAAATTCCTAAGACTACATTTAGAACTCATGAGGGCCACTATGAGTTTTTTTTCATGCCCTTTGGCTTGTGTAATGCTCCCTCCACTTTCCAAAGCCTCATGAATCATGTCTTTCGTCCTTTTCTCCGTCATTTTGTCTTAGTTTTCTTTGATGATATCCTCATCTATAGTAAAACATGGACATCCCATCTTGCTCATGTGGATTGAGTTCTCCATCTACTCTCTCAGAACCAACTTTTCCTCAAACAATCTAAATGTGTTTTTGGTGCTTCAGAAGTCGAGTACTTGGGTCATCTTGTTGCCAAAGCTGGTGTCTGGGTGGATCCTAAAAAGATTGAAGCTATGCAATATTGGCCTCACCCAAAGACTCTCAAAAGCTTGTGTGGATTTATGGGTTTAACAGGTTATTATCACAAGTTTGTTAAGAATTATGGAAATATTGCGGCACCTCTCACTGCTCTCCTTAAAAAGAATTCTTTCACTTGGACTCCAGCAGTTGCTCAGGATTTTCAAACCTTGAAGATGGCAATGTGCACCACTCTAGTCCTGTCCCTTCCTAATTTCACAAAGAGCTTTGTCCTGGAATGTGATGCTTCTAGGAAAGGAATTGGTGCAGTCCTTATGTAAGAGGGTTGGCCTTTGACATTTACCAGCAAACAACTGTCAGAGCGACATTTGGGAAAATCAATCTATGAAAAGGAAATGTTGGCTATTCTGCATGTCATGGATCTTTGGCACCCTTATCTATTGGGGAAACACTTCCAAATTAAGACAGATCATCAAAGCCACAAGTATTTTCTGGAACAACGCCTTTCCTCCCTAGAGCAACAAAAAGGGGTGACTAAGCTCTTTGGATATGATTATGAGATCATTTACAAGAAATGAAAATACAATGTGGTTGTTGATGCACTTTCCATAAAATATGAAGATGAAGGGTTCCTTTTTTCTCTCTCCTTCATTGTCCCAAATTGGCTCCAAGTTGTTCGCCGGGAATGGCTACACGATCCCAAAAGTTCGCATCTGATACAACAATTGCAGGACAATTCTCTAGTCTCCCCAGGGTACTCTTGGCTCAATGATGAGCTTCGATACAAAGGTCATTTGTATTTAAGTAAACAATCAAAACTTAAATCCACGGTACTTTCTGAGCTTCATGCTACACCCACCGCTGGGCCCTTCAGGTTTACCAAAACCTATGACTAGGTCAAACGTTCTTTTTCTAGTATGGTATGTATTAGCACTAGAAGTCACTCCTAGATTGCAGCAGGAGTAAGCCCAATACCCATCAGTTTTATATGTCACGAATTGGATTTAATAGTGGTCTAATGGTTGCAGACTCAAGATATATCGTTTTATTTCATAAACCAGGGGAAATTATGCATAGATAATGAGGTCTCGATCTAAATTCAAACAGTAAAATAGTATAGTGGCGAATAGGTGGAAGAACAAGAGAAAGTGTATAGGACTACACTGGACATCCGTTCTTCCAGTAGCCTAGGGAGGAAAAGATTTAGAGGCGAGATCCTCTCGGATCTAAGAACTTCGAGATACTGAAAACGTTATAGCAACAAAGTAATCAAACCTACATTACATTACAGTCACAATAGCTCGACTGGATCATCCATGCCCGAGTTTCCAGTATCAAAGCTCAAGATAAACAGACGATAAAGTTGATTGTTATTAAACAAGAAGTCTCAGAATCACATTCATAACTGGAGAACCAGGAACTTTACTAAAACATTACATATGGGAGCTCAGCTCTACCATCGACACTAACAAAATGGAAAAAATGCCTACATATACTTAGAACTAGCTTGGACTGCCTAAAACGCGATCATGTCATGCATTCAAGGCTTTACGTTGATGAGCTTATCTGTCAGGCTGCGCATGCAAATGTTGATCAGACTTTCCATGCAGTCTTCTATTGGACACGATCTCTATCAGTCCAGACTGATAGCCTACCTCTGCACTTTGTCCATTTTTTACCTTTTATTTATGGAAGAAGATGACGTCTCACCCACCTTCCACACTTTCATTAACTGATTCATCGAGATCTGAGTAAACAGATTCAACGCCCGCGCTTGGAGATGTGGATATCTTTCTTTCGCTTTCTGCGCCTTGTTGGATGCATACGTGGAAGATTAGACGACGACCGTGGATGCTGACGAGGAGGAACGGGTGAGGTGACGAGCATGGTTTCAGTAGGATACAAAACATGCTTGGTGGTCGGGTGGAAGGACGTGGAAATGGTGAGGTGGAGAAGAGGATGTGGTGGCGAAAGGAGAATGGGGATGACCACACAGGTGGGGACAACACTGGAGACAGATGGTGGGTTGTGAGAGACGGAGCCTAGAAGGGGAAGTGACATGAAACGAGAAGTGGAGTACACATGGCAGGCAGGGATAAGTGCTTAGTGGCGTTGACACAATAGTGGAGAAGGGATGGGTGAGTGGAAGACAAGTGTCAGTAGGAGGTTAGGGTGATAAATGGAATAAGTAAGCAAAATATCGGAGGGGGGAGGGGTAGGTGGTTAGTGGTTTAGCGTCGGGGGGGTCTGACATCATGAGGAAGCACCACGATAGTGGGGGGCCCACACTAGAAAACCACCATATCGGACCACCCCCCCTTTAAAGGAAGAATGGAGGGGGGGTCCGGAATTGAACCTGCACCGTAGATCTGAGCGCCCAGATCTCAGTCGCTCAGACCCATGCACCTCTTAAAATAATGCGCCCGATAAAAAAAACTTAGGATAAGTGGGTTTTTAGCCCACTTCTTGTCATTCTTTTTGTCGTGGTGTCCATTCTGAAGGAAGAACACCCCCCTTACCAACATATGTGATAACATTAGGCTCCATGGGGGATAGAGTCCTCCCTGCGAGGCTCTAAGAACCTTTATGCAACTTCAGTGCCTTGCTTTGGGCTATGGAGTCATTTATTAAAACTAAAGAGATAAATAGGAAAACAATATTTACAAACACAAGCAAACCACTCAGGGCTCAAATAAAACATTTCTTCAGAAAATGCCCATTCACAGGGCCATTAAAAACTTCTTTTCCCTTCAATTCCTGCAACCTGTAAGTATTATTTGAAAATACTTCAGAGATTGTGAAAGGCCCGATCCACAGGGCTTCAAATTTGTTGTTCTTTCCTCTGTCTTGCCTAGGTGCATCCCATTTAAGCACTAGATCTCCCAGTTGGAAATCTTCTTTTCTTCCCTTTCTGTCAAAGGCTTGCTTGATCCTTTGTTGATGATCATGAGCTATGTCCATCACTTGCTCTCTGGTCTGTTGCACTTCCACCAGTTGATGAATCCTTCTGATCATATCATCAGGCTCTCCTTGATAATCTTGAAATAACTTTTCTACAGGTAGAGCCAGCTGGGAGGGGAAAACAACTTCAGTCCCATAAATAAACTGGAAAGGGGAGATACCTATGGATCTTTCTGCTATCACTCGATCGGACCACAGAGAAAATCTTATCTTTGAATCCCATGCCTTCTTATTTTCTTCTAACAATCTTTTAATAAGCTTGATCAGACCTTTGTTAGAGGACTCTGCCAATCCATTTCCTTGGGGATAATAAGGAGTGGAGTGAATTAATGAAATCCCAAACTGCTCACAGAACTTGATCAAAGGCTCAGACTTGAAAGATGCAGCATTATCAGTGATAATTCTGCTAGGAAAGACAAACCTTGCTATGATATCCTCCAGGAAATTGATGAATACCTTGTGTGAAGCACTCCAGGTAGGGATGGCTTCTATCCATTTGGTGAAATAATATGTTGCAGTTAGGATCCACCTGTGTTGACCACTTGAAGCAAGATGAATCTCCCCAATGAAGTCCAACCCCCATTGTTGAAAGGGTGTTGAAGCTACTATAGGCTTCAGTGGCAAGGATTTGAGTTGTTGCTTTCCTGAGAATTTTTTACATTTGATGCAGGCTCTGATCTCTCTCCATACATCAGTGAATAAAGTGGGACAGTAATACCCAACCCTGAGGATTTTGTAGGCTGTGGTCTTCCAGAAATAATGTACCCCACATAGGCTGCTATGAAAATCAAACATAATTCTTTGGGCCTCCTGTGGGTTTAAACATCTCAGAAGCACTCCTAGAGGGTCCTTCCAATATAAGACATGGTCAATAAGGCAATATTTGATTGCTTTGAGCTTTAAATCTCTTGCCTTGACCTTCCCCATTCCATCAGGAGGCTTTAATTCTTGCAAAAAATATAACATGTCTCCATACCAGGTGCATTCTGCTAGTGGTAAGCTATCCTGAGAGCTTTTGTTAGACATTTCTACCTGCTGGTTTTATGAGCAAACAATGATGAAGTTAACCCCCAAGGATTTATAATTAGATTCAGCCAACAACTTGGCTAAACTTTGCCCTTTAACAATCTTGGTGGGATTTATTTCCAGATCAAACTCAAGGATTTTGGCAATCCATTTGCTCCTTCTCCCATCTATGTCTGGTTGAATGAGAATGACCATCACAACAGCTAAAGGAACATATGCAATGACCTTTGAATGCAAGACATAGACTCTGAAATCTTTGAGAGCTTTCACCAAGGCATAGGCTTGCTTTTCCATGATGTCATACCTAATCTCAACATCCCTCAGTGCTCTGCTAAAAAAGGAAATAGGCTGCTCTAGCCCCGCATCATTCTTCTGTAGTAGGACAACAACCATTGTGTCAAAGGAAGAAAAATAAAAGATCAGAAAGTCCTTGGAATAATCAGGACTGATGAGCACAGGTGCCTCCATCAAATCTTTTTTGATTTGGTCAAAGGACTCCCTGGGCTCAGTAGTTCATTTTAATTCATTCCCCTTCCTGAGCATGGCTATTATATGATTTACCAACTCGGCAAAATTTGAAACAAACCTTCTTAAAAAATTAATCTTGCCCAAAAAAGATTGGACTTCTTTCTTGGACCTGGGAAGTGGCAGAATTTGAATTGCCTCCACCCTACTGGGATCAATTCTCACTCCCTCAGCAAATACTATAGGCCCCAACAACTTTCCCTCCTTCATGGAAAACAATGATTTCTTAGGGTTCAGGGAAAGACCAAACCTTCGACATTTCAGGAAAAATTTCCTCAGATGACAACAATGTTCTTTATTAGATCTGGAAAAGACTGTTATTTCATCTAGATAGATCACTACAAAATGATCCCTTTCCCCAATGAAGGCTATGTCCATGGATCGCTGAAATGTTGCCCCTGGATTCATCAATCCAAAAGGCATTTTGGTATACATGAATGTGCCCCAAGGAGTGGTGAAGGCTATTTTTTCTCTGTCCTCGGGCAAGATCGATATCTGATTGTAGCCCGAAAAGCCATCAATCATACATATCATTGATGCACCAGTTACCCTTTGTAAGATATGCTCCATCTTTGGCAAGGGGTAATTGTCCTTCTTTGAGCTCCTATTCAGATTTTTGAAATTAACACAGAGTCTGATTTCTCCACTTTTCTTTCTCACTGGGACCAAGTTGGTGACCCATTCAGAATATCTCAAGGGGACAATGATATGGGCATCCAATAACTTCTTTACTTATTTCTCCATGACAGGAAGCAACATAGGATTAATCTGTCTTAGATTCTACCTGAATGGCTTAGCCTCTTCTTTTAGGGGAATCTTATGCTCAATGACAGTTGTGTCATATGTCTTGAGGTCTTCATAGGTCCAAGAAAAAACATCAGCAAATTCCCTTAACAACTCAACATACTCAGCCCTCTTCTCTCTTGTCAAGCTGCATGACAACTTGAAAAACTTTGGCTCCTTCTTTGTGCCAATGTTGCACTCAACTGCATCAACATTATCATCCAAGATTTTGCCCTTTACTGCCACATCATTTCTATCAAAAAGCCTTTCCAAAGGAACCAGTCCCTTTGGAATGTGATTGTTGGGTAGCTGGACAATATGATGATCAACAATCTTGTTTAGAATATCATCAGCATAAGGGTCAGCTTCAGAAGCAAGGTCTTGATCAATGTGCAATGCGGAGAATTCATCAACAGTCTCCAGGAATCTTTTGATTTCAAGATCATCCTAAAAAACCTTCCAATGTTTGACATTGTCAGGTATGGAGGGCCTGTACTTTACTTCTGTATCATATCTAAGCTTGGGTGGCAAAGGGACTTTGAAATTGCTCGCTTAAATAGCCAGGGAATCAGCCACAATGTTTTCTCCTCTTGGAATAAATGATATATTGAAAGCCAGGAAAAAACTGTCAATGAGGTCCCAGGCTCCATTTGTGAAACTCCTAAGCCGAGGGTGTTTGGCCTGATAAATATTTTTGATCTGCTGAACAATCATCTCAGCATCTCCAAACACAAATATTTCTTTAATCCCCATGTCCTTTGCAACCCTTAAGCTCAAAACAAGAGCTTCATACTCTGCCACATTATTGGTAGCTTCAAACTCTAATTTGCATGACAAAGATACAATTTCCTGAGCAGGGGAAACAAAAACTACCCCCGCACCAGCACCATATTTAGAAGAAGCCTTGTCGAAGAAAATTTTCCACACATAGGTGATTGGGGGATAATCCTCTTGGGGGGAAATTGGTTGCTTTATGATTTGAAGAGGAGCCTCAGGGGTGTTGGTGAGTTGCAACAAGCTGGATCCTAAATCAGTGTCAAGGGAAAATATGGGATGGTTGGTAGGGTTTACCTCATCACTGACAATGTAGGCCAGATGAGCTTCTTTGTACAGTCTTCTGTTCTCCCCTCCAAAGACTGGAATGGTAGCATATGTTAGGTCCATCTGTAATGTTCCCCCAAGATTTTTAATCCAAGATCTTGACAATAGTATGCCAAAATTGGGAGGGACATTAGCTACCACAATGTCCATGACCACACTCTTCATGGGTAGCTGAAACAAGGTTACCACCAAATCTTTGATGACTCCAAGACATTGCACCCTCCTTGAATCGAAATAGTACAAATCATGATAGGCCTTCGTTACTTCTAGTCCCAGTTCTTCCATGATTGTTTTAGGCATGAGTTTGTGGGAAGCCCCTGAATCCATCGACCAATTATGCAGCACCTTATCATGTATGTTTAGGGATGTGTAGAAGGGAGGGGATGAATCATCTCTATCTTCTACCATAGGGCCTAAGATGACTGCTGGTTTTTCATCTTGGAGATTTACTGAGTCCGAGGGAAGCTGAGGTGTCTCGAACTGTAGCAGTTTGGAGAGGGACCTTTTGAAATCTTCATGTTTAACTAGCTTTGAAAGGGGGACATGAATTTTGATTTTTGCATTTCATGCTCAAAGTTAAAGGAGGAGGGAGGCTTCAGAATTTCCCTCACCTCTGGGACAGGGTATTTGGCTATCGACGAGAGATTATGAGTTTTCCTTTCCTTGGTAGTGATTGCTACATGCTTTGCAGGCCTTTCTGCTATGAGGGGCTGATCAGGGGTGTTATATTGCCCCTCTTTCTTCTTTGACTTGAGATTGTATTTATTGGGACTGCTACTGGATTTCTCCCCCTTACTCATCTCATTTATTTGATTGTTCATGATGGACTCCTCAAAGGCAGCTTGAGTCAAATGGGGAAAAGGGAAGGTGTCTCCAACGCAGTGAATTTCAGGGTCAAGCTCTTCTTCTCCTCCCTCCTCATCAATAACAAGGTTGTTTTGGAGAGGAGTCTAGATTTTCTGATCGCTCCTATCTCTGTCTATTTTCTCCCTTGGCATAATTTGAGGAACATTGTTGTTTGGCCTCCTGAAGTTGCCTCTGTTATCAATGTTTTTGGGATTTTTGTATCTCGGCTTCCCCTCCATTTTCATTTTCTCCATCTCTACAGACAGGGACTTTACCATCTTGGTCAACTCATCTACTTGAGGGTGAGCTATAGAAGAACCAGAGGTTGAGGCCTCAGATCTCCCTCTTCCTTTGTCTCTGTCAGATTTGCTTCTGAGCCTATTAACTGCCAACACATTGGATTCTACTTCCAGAGCTGCATCTTGCATGTTAGCCAAGGAAGTAGCTCTTCTTTCTCTAAGCAGGAGGCAGAAATCGGGGTCAAAGGAAATAGCATAAGAGATTTTGGCAGAGGCTTCTAAGGGTTTTATTTCAGCAGGGATCTTGTTGTACATCTTATTGAATCTTTTGGAGAAGTCAAAGACAGACTCTCCTTCCTTTCTCTTTAAGGACCCAAACTCTGTCATATAATACATGAAGTCTTTCTTATCTCCCCATTATCTCAAGAAGGCATTATCTAGAGCTTCAATCCCAACAATAGATCCAGGGGTCAGTCCCCTAAACCATTTCTTCGCCTCACCATCAAGACTTTGGACGAAGACTCTCATCCAAACATCTTCATTTTCAATGTTCAGGTTGTCTCCATAACTGTAGAAAGTAGCAAGGTGCTCTTCAGCAGTTATGTCCTCCTCTCCAATGAATTTAGGCATATACTTCAAGTAATCTCCAGTAGGGAGAGGATTCATTGGCTGAGGTAGGACTAGAGGGGCATATCTCGCAGCCACTATGGCATCCATTCTGTTTACAGGGGGATTAGCGCCTGCCATAGGGATATGAGGTGGAGGAGAACTAGGAGGGGAAGGGGTTCGACCTGGGGATACTAGAAATGAGCTTGTAGGAGGAAAAGGGAACAACAAAGGATTTGAAGAAAAGGTTGCAGGGCTTAAGGGAACAGGGGTTGGTGTGGGCACAACAGTAGCAATAGTGAGAGGAGGAGGGGAGGTAAAGCCTGGGGTAGGAAAATCTTCTGAATTTATGGGTCTAGACCAGGCTGCAACGTCAAGGGAAATAGGAGTGACAAATCTCTCTCCCTATAATCCAATACCAGGAGGAGAAAATTCAACAGGAACACTCCCGAAATTTAAAAAACGAGAAACTCCAACAAGAGGTCTGATAGGAAACTAAGAAGCAGATATTGGAGTCTCTAACAAAGGGCAATGAGAACTATCAGAAATACCTGGTTCAATAGTAGGAGCTCCTTCTCTGGGAGCCTTTCCCTTTCTGATAAGATTCTCTGGGTCGGCTTCAAGTGTTGTCAAGGGCAACTGAGGAGTAGACCTCGTATGCCTGTCTCTGGAAGCCACAACTGAAATAGTAGGTTCTCTACAGTGGAGTCATCACAATGGAGTTGCCAGGTGCACCATAGCAATATTGTAGGGCTCTAATGCTTGATGCACCTTCAGAATCAGAGGCTCGATGTCGATCAATCCTGAGGAAAATCTTCAACTTCGTCCCCGGCAACGGTGCCAGAAATGTTAGCACCAGGAGTCACTCCTGGATTGCAGCAGGAGTAAGCTCAATACCCATCAGTTTTATATGTCACGAATTGGTTTTAATAGTGGTCTAATGGATGTGAACTCAAGATATATCATTTTAACTCATAAACTAGGGGCAATTGTGCATAGATAATGAGGTCTCGATCTAAATTCAAAGAATAAAATAGTATAGTGGTGAATAGGTGGAAGAACAAGAGAAAGTGTATAGGACTACTCTGGACATCTGATCTTCCAGTAGCCTAGGGAGAAAAATCTTAAGAGGCAAGATCCTCTCAGATCTGAGAACTTCAAGATACTGAAAACGTTATAGCAGCAATGTAATCAAACCTACATTACATTACAGTCACAACAACTTCACTGGATCATCCATGCCTGAGTTTCTAGTATCAGAGGTCAATATAAATGAAGGAAAAAGTTGATTGTTATTAAACAAGAAGTTTCAAGATCACATTCATAACTGGAGAACCAAGAACTTTACTAAAACATTACATACATGAGCTCAACTCTACCATCGACACTAACAAAATGGCAAAAATGCCTACATATACTTAGAACTGGCTCGGATTGCTTGAAACGCAATCATGTCATGCATTCAAGGCTTTACGTTGATGAGCTTCTCTGTCAGGCTGCGCATGCAGACGTTGATCAGATTGTCCATGCAATCTTCTGTTGGACGTGATCTCTATCAGTCCAGACTGACAGCCTACCTCTGTGCTTTGTCCATTTCTGACCTTCTATTTATGGAAGGAGATGATGTCTCACCCACCTTCCACACTTTCATTAACCGATTCATCGGAATCTAAGTAAACAGAGTCAATGCCCGTGCTTGGAGACATGGTTGTCTTTCTTTTTCTTTCTGCACCTTGTTGGATGCATACGGGGAAGATTAGTCGGTGACCGTCGATGCTGACGAGGAGGAACGGGTGAGGCGACGGGCACAGTTTCAGCAGGATACAAAACATGCTTGGTGGTTGGGTGGAAGGATGTGGCAATGGTGAGGTGGAGAAGAGGATGTGGTGGCGAAAGGAGAATGGGGATGACCACACAGGTGGGGACAGCACGGGAGACAGATGGTGGGTTGTGAGAGACAGAGGCTGGAAGGGGAAGTGACATGAGATGGGAAGTGGAGTACATGTTACCCATGATTTTGGTCATCATGATGGTGTATTAATGATGGTGTACTCAGGCTCTTCATAAGAACTTTCTCCTGAGAAAAGTTACTTTCATCTCTTCCCAGAAAACTCATTTTTGAAGAGGGTTCGCAGGCTGCTAGTATCCTAGGATGCGAGAATGCCTAATTCTCGCAGGCTGCCTTAAGTTGGGGTGCAAACTTCTCGCACTATGTTGAATAGCCAGGGTTCGAACTCATCCTAAAGCATGGAAAAAGATGAATTCTCGATGTTTCTAGAAGAATGGGTTGGCATTCGAATGGTTATCCTTGTATTGGATTCCCTAATATTTTGGGATCATTCTTATCCAAGTAACTATCTCATTCTCTCCTATATATTGAGGGAATTCTCATGGAAAAGGTTAAGCAAGATTAATTGGAGAATTGGTGAAAGAATTGCGTGAAGGACTTAGCTTGAACAGCAGCTTGGAGACTCTAGCAAGTCTATCAAGAGGATTTGATCTTCTTCAT
>SNQJ01S0058403.1:71295-93144 GCA_010110895.2 Picea sitchensis | reverse complement strand
GTCTTGGTCTTGACCTCACGAAATCACCGGAGCGAAGTGGGAGCAACAAAGACCCTAGGAAGCGATACAAAGGTATGTTACTTTCTTCCTTCCTACTAGCTAATTCAATGGTCAAAAATTAGGGAAAGAGTCATGTCCTGTCTTGTTTTGTTCTAGATCCAGGTGGATCTAGAGAGATCTGTTAGTGTCTGCACCTACCGATTAGTCCGATAACAGTACACATGGTAGGCATGGATAAGTGAGGAGTGGCGATGACACAACGGCAGAGAAGGGACAGGTGAGTGGAAGACAAGTGTTAGTGGGAGGNCCACGATAGTGGGGGGCCCGCACTGGAAAACCACCATATCGTAACCCCCCCTCCTTTAAAGGTAGAATGGCGGGGGGGGGTCCGGAATTGAACCTGCGTCGTAGATCTGAGCGCGCAAATCTCAGCCGCTCAGACCCATGCACCTCTTAAAATAATGTGCCCGATCACAAAAACTTAGGATAAGTGGGTTTTTAGCCCACTTCTTGTCATTCTTTTTTCCGTGGTGTCCATTCTGAAGGAATAACACCCCGTTTACCAACATATGTGATAATAGTATGAAACAGGAAGTTCGCAATTTTTTGGTTGAATGTGATGTTTTTCAATGCAACAAGGGAGAAATAGTCAAATCTCCACTACAACCACTTCTTATTCCCCCTGCTATTTGGCAGGATATCTCTATGGATTTTATTGTAGGCTTACCTAAATCAGGAAATAAAACAATCATCATGGTGGTAGTTGATCATCTTTCCAAGTATGCTCATTTATATGCTCTTCAACACCCATTTACAACCTCCATTGTGGCTCAACTTTCCATGGATCAGGTCTGCAGGCTTCATGGCATGCCTCATTCTATTGTTTCTGATCGCAACCCAACTTTCACCAGCAATTTTTGGCAAGAACTGTTCAAGCTACAAGGCACCCAATTGCATCTTAGTACAACTTATCATCCCCAGACTGATGGTCAAACTGAAGTTGTGAACAAGTGTTTGGAAACATATTTGAGGTGTTTTGCATCGGAAAGGAAAAATCAGTGGGCTCAATGGTTACCACTAGTTGAATGGTGGTACAACACTTCTTACCATACATCTACCCGCATGACTCATTTTGAAGCAGTATATGGACAAAATCCACCTTCAATTCTCTCATACTTGCCAAGTGTCTCGAAGGTCCATGTAGTTGACCAAACAATTACAGTTCAAAAGGCTATTCTCCGTACCCTCAAAGAGAATTTGGTCATGGCCTAGAATCGCATGAAGCAAAAAGCATATCAAGTTTGCTCTGAATGTTAATTTGGAGAAGGATATCAGGTGTTTCTTCGACTACAACCTTACAAGAAAAATTCCTTCAAGGCTGACCATTGTCAGAAACTGGCGCCCAAATTTTATGGTCCTTATACCGTTCTCAAGTGTGTGGGATAGGTGGCCTATCAGTTAGCTTTTCCCAATCATTCTAAGCTCCATCCTATTTTTCATGTTTCATGCTTAAAGAAGGTGATTGGAACTAAGTGCCAAACTCAAACCAACCTTCCCGAGTTGGACGAAGAAGGCTCCATTTGGCTACAACCAAAAGCAATTTTGGACCAACATGAGCGTCATCTGCATCAGCAAACCATCAAGGAAGTGTTAGTCCAGTGGAAAGATACAACTCCAGCAGATGCCACTTGGGAGTCAGCTACCATTCTGCAGCAATTTCCTCATCTCAAGGCTTGAGGACAAGGTTGATTTTAAGGGGGAGGACATGTTAGGGACCTAACCCCTCACATAGGTAGAATTGTATATTTCCACGTAATAAAGGTCAATATTAATAAGGCCTAACAATAAGGAAGAATAAGTCAAATGTAAGAAGACCTAATAGAAGCTTCCGCTTCTAGAAGGATCTTCCTCTAGATTGTTCTTTTGATAGACATATTTATTATAAATAGGAGTCGAGGGTATGAGAAGTTTTGTCTTGGATATTATTGTAATAGAGATCTGCTTTGCTAGAGGTTTCCCCCTCGAAGAGGCAAGTGAACATTGCTCTCAGTAATCAAAGTGCTCTTTCTCGTGTTATTCTGGTATTATTTTGGTATTATTGTGGTGTTGTTATGGTTATATCATTGTTTATCTGCCATTTATAGCTAATTATTTTTGTCCTGCATACTATTTTATATCTGGAATATTACATGAACCAAATGAGAGCAGAACAATAAGCTCACACACAAAATGTTGAGACATTGTAGGAGGAAGTGTTCCTGGTAACAAAGGAACTTGTAGCTATGCAAGGCATAGTGAAGCAGACAGTGCAAGAGAGTGCAAAGAAGTTGAAGACCCACATTTACTATAGAGACAACAAAAGGAATTTTGTAGCAGAAAACACAAGTAAAGGAAAAGGTCACAACTGCAAGAGAAACATTCCAAAAGTTCATTGCAACGTGGAAGAAGGCCTAAAGTGGCTGAGGACGAGCCATAGGTGAGTGTTGGGGGCCTGTTGGAGCAGGACATTTTGGGACTAGAATTGCGCAGGAGAAAATCATGCGACAAGTCGACTAAGGAGAAGCGCATGCAGAAGAAAAGAAGACAATTAGCACATTTTCAAGTCTCTGATAATATCAAGTGTATAGCTTGAGGGGGCAGAATGGTTAAGAACATGTGTTTCCTCGTAAATGAGCCCTAAATGACAACTAGTGAGTTATTTATGACTGCAAGAGAACTAGATCAAAATGATTATGTAGATCAAACTCCTAGTATAAAAGAAAAAAAAATATTTATTCTCAATAAAAACAATCAAAATTTATTATGAAATCATGATTTATACCAAATCAATCCCAAATGAAAACCCAATAATTTTTATTTTTTTTGTATAACATAAGATAATAACATGCCTAGTACCATGTAAATAGTTAAATTACTATCCACATTATTATTTAAAAAAAAAAAATTATTAGATACACACCATCACTATTTTCCTAAGTTTCCTATGAAATAAAATGTTCAAATTAGAAAGTTTTAAAAAAAATTAACCAACCAAAATATCTTTAAAAGATTTTTGTCTCTTTGTTTTAAAATTTGTTTGAAGGTAATCTCATGGACGTCTACTTACTATCGAGTTCATTATTTAAAAGTAATAGATTACAACGACATTGAATGTTTTATACTCAAAAGTTGACTACAATCAGCGAAACTAAATTGCTTTGCAAGATTTTCCATGTGTAAAGTATAACGATTTTCCATTTGTAAAGTATAACGATTTTTCAAAAGTTTTATTTATTTACCAGATTTCTCTGTGTAAATTTTGGAGGTAGGTTTAAAGATGTCAAATGATTATGAAGGTGGGCCAAAGTGTTCTGGAAAATTGACGGAGCCAAATATTTTCCCATTTATAAAGTGGGAAGTAAGTTTAAAGATGTCTTATGACTATCCACTTCATTTTTTAATGTGGAACATTGAACGTTGAACACTTAGGTGGAAAATTGAAAGTTCTAAAGTTTAAAGTTTTTTTAGAAACACTTAATATTTTTTAGAAGTTTAATTGATTTTTTGAGTATTTGGATTGGTTTAAAATGGGGTAAAATTTTCCTAATTTTATAGAGGTATGAAATAAAATATTTTCCTAATTTTATAGAGGTATGAAATAAAATGTTCAAAGTAGAAAGGTAAAAAAAAATAACCAACCAAAATATCTTTAAAAGTTTTTTGTCTCTTTGTTTTAAAATTTGTTTGAAGGTAATCTCATGGACGTCTACTTACTATCGAGTTCATTATTTAAAAGTAATAGATTACAACGACATTGAATGTTTTATACTCAAAAGTTGACTATAATGAGCGAAACTAAATTTCTTTGCAAGATTTTCCATGTGTAAAGTATAACGATTTTAACAGTTTGGTCAGATCGACGTGGGAGGATTTCAACAATTCGGTGCCTGGTGACCCACAAGGCAACTTGATAAAAAAATTAAAGTTTCTATAGCAACAAACTTCTAGATGGCTAAAGGATAAAAAACTTGCGGAAAAGGCCACCATTAACAAGATCGACTTGGAGCTGGCAGCGCTGCTCCGATTACAATTCCAGAATCCTGACATTCCGGACATCAATTTTAGAATCAAAGAGCTGGAGAGGGACCGATCTACCTTCCTGCGTGAAGATGAAGAGAGGTGAAGACTAAAGAGCAGGATGTTATGGCTAAATGGGGGTGACAAAAATACTCGGTTCTTTCATCGATTTTCTAGTGCACGTAGATCAAAAAAACAGTTGTGGGATATAGAACAGGAGGATGGCACTACTTACCATGCCTAGGAAGAAATCAAAGCGGCTGCAGTTGCTCATTTTAATGTTTTTTTTCAGGTACCTATCGATCCAAACCTCAATGCACAAGTGGAGTTAGCGGGCCGATTCCCTAATATGGTGACAGCTGAGGAGGCACTTGCCTTGGAATCCCCCTGTACCAAGGAGGAAATATTGACAGTTCTCAAGGGTTTCAAAAAAGAAAAGAGTCCTGGACCCGACGGTTGGTCGGTTGAAATATACCTTCATTTCTTCGACATTATGGGGCAAGATCTGCTGGACGTCGTGGAGGATGCTCGATCGAGAGGGGTGATCAATCCTTTGCTAAATAGAACTTTTTTAGTCTTGATTCCTAAATCCAATCATCCTAAACAATTCAAAGACTTTCGTCCCATTTCTCTTTGCAACTTATGTTATAAACTTATATCAAAGATTATTGCCAATAGAATTCGCCCCTTACTCTCCAAAGCACTTTCAGAGGAGCAGCTTGGCTTCTTGAAAGGTAGACAGATTTTAGATGCTGTTGGTGTTGCACAGGAATGCATTCACACTTTAAATTCTAAGAAGCAACAAGCCATCCTTCTCAAGCTGGATCTCAAGCAGGCATTTGACTGTGTCAATTGGAACTTTTTGCACCTTATTCTTTCACATAGTGGCTTTGGGGTGGCTACTACCAATTGGATTTTAGGCTGTATCTCCTCGGCTACTATGGCTGTTCTGATCAACGGGGAACCCACTAAAACTTTTCGATGTGAGAGAGGGCTTCGACAAGGATGCCCGCTATCACCTCTCCTTTTTATCTTCACCCTTGAAGCGCTCAGTATCCTACTTAAGTCTAGTCAAGCGGAGGGCCATCTAACTGGAGTAAACTTCTCGGGACTGTCACACATCCTACATATTCTCTTTGTAGATGATGTGCTTATTTTGACAAAGGCCAGTCTTGCGGAATGGTCTCTTTTACACTCACTCATAAATACCTTCTGCGCAGCTTCAGGACTGGTGATAAATCTACAAAAATCTCTCTTTCTTGCTTTAAACACACAGGAGCCTATCTTAACAAACTTGCAAGATTTGTTCGGTATTGAAACAGCAGACCTAAAGAAGGGGTTTTCCTATCTTGGATTTTATATCAAATCCACCAGATACTCTAAAAATGATTGGCTTTGGTTAATTGATAAATTTGAGAGCAGAATCCATCACTGGTGTAACAAGCATCTCTCCTTGGGAGGGAGATATATTCTCATCAAAGTCGTATTGGAGAGCCTTCCAGTCTATTGGATGGCGCTAGCAAAGTTCCCGGCCACTGTTCTTAGCTCGATTCGTCAGCTGATTTTCTCTTTTCTGTGGACTGGCAGCAAATTGACAGGTTACCATTTATGCAACTGGGAGGTTATCTCAAAACCTAAGAAAATGGGTGGTTGGGGACTCAAGAATCTACCCTTCTTCCAGAAGGCACTCTTGGCAAACACCCTATGGCACATTCTCATGAAGCCCGGTCTCTAGAATAAGGTTATAAAGGCGAAATATTTTCCACAGACTCCGGTTCATCTCTGGCTCAGATCGGCCACTGGGAGACATATTGCAGGTTCTCATATTTGGAAAAATCTGTTAAAAACACTTCCCATTATTCTCCAATGGCTCTCGTGGAAGCCTGGAAACGGTTATCAAATTGAAGTGGGCAGGGATGTCATGCTGGGATTGGGCAAGCTCGCCTTGCTGTCAACAAATTTGCTGGAACATCTACATAGAAAAAACCTTTTCTTCCTTTTTCAATTCAAATCGGTTCAAAGCGGGGGTCATTTAAGTGACTGTTGGCTCAGGAGTGATGAACTTGATTTGGACGCAGCTCTGGCAGTCGAATGGAATGACTTTACTCGCAGGCTTATGGAATAGGGCGTTCGCTTACTGAACCGACCCGACTCACTCTTGTGGACAGGTGGGGACAGGTCTGGAGCTCTCACCGCAAAAAATGCCTACGGTGCTCTGGCGGCCAAGTGCTGGACTTTAAATTCTGAGCGAGGGCATAGTGCGATCTGGAGGTGCAATTGTTCGCTCAAGATGAAACTTTCGCCTGGCTATTAATTGAAAACAAGCTACTGCTGTGGCCTAATCTCCAAGCTCGGGGTTGGGAGGGACCCAGTCAATGCTGTCTTTGCAATTCAAATGAAGAGACGAGCGCACATCTATTCATAGACTGCTCATTTGCCAGATCTGTTTGGAATCTCATTTCCCCTGCACTCACGCCCTCATCCACTTGGACAGGTACCAGTCCATCTATTTGCTTCCAGAACTGGTCGAGGGTCTCATCTAACCAAGTAAAGATACCGATCCTCCTTTGCTGGCTTTTATGGAAGAACATGAACGCAGCTTTGTTTGAGGATAAACCACCTTCTGTTCACAGAGTGGCCTTCTCCATTTTCGCTGAGATAACAGTCGATAGAAATCAGACACCAATTCCAACACCTTGCAGACCCGTCTTTATAGTTCCACTTGACAGAGTGGTGGCCTGGTTCGATGGAGCAGCACAACATGATGGTTTATTCTGCGGGGCTGGTGGAAAGATAACCATAAACCCTCAGATGAGTTACAGGTGGACTCTAAACTGCGGGCAAGGATCCAATATGAAAGTTGAACTCATGGGAGCATGGGTGTCTTGTATTTTGGCAAGTCGATTACATATAAGTGAGCTTTTACTGCTTGGTGACTCAAAAATTACGATTGATTGGCTGAACGGTCGCGCTGATTTCCATGTTGCGGACCTGATGAGCTGGAAGGAGAGAACTCGAGAAGCGACCCAGTTGCTCAATCATATCACTTTCTCTCATATCTACAGAGGGGAAAACTTGGAGGCTGATATTCTTTCAAAAAAAGCACTAACTTTGCCTTCGGGACACATTCTCTTTACAAGATGGGAAGAAGGTAACGAGGGACCCAGCTCGAGGATCAATCTTTAAAAGACTGGACTTGCGAGCAGCCCATCCATGGGATAGATTCTGGACATGATGAGACTAGTACACCTTTTGTTCTGTGTAGAATGTTTGATTCTTCGGCAAAATGCTTGTATTTCCTCGTTGTTAGACTTGTTATAACAGACTTGTATACTTTTATATCCTTTTGAATATAAAGCGTATTTTTTCTCGTTGAAAAAAAAAAGTATAACGATTTTCCATTTGTAAAGTATAACGATTTTTCAAAAGTTTTATTTATTTACCAGATTTCTGTGTAAAGTTTGGAGGTAGGTTTAAAGATGTCAAATGATTATGAAGGTGGGCCAAAGTGTTCTGGAAAATTGACGGAGCCAAATATTTTCCCATTTATAAAGTGGGAAGTAAGTTTAAAGATGTCTTATGACTATCGACTTCATTTTTTAATGTGGAACATTGAGGTAGAACATTGAACGTTGAACATTTAGGTGGAAAATTGAAAGTTTTAAAGTTTAAAGTTTTTTTTAGAAACACTCAATATTTTTTAGGAGTTTGATTGATTTTTTTGAGTATTTGGATTGGTTTAAAATGGAGTAAAATTTTTGGGGTAAGGTTTTGAAATGCATGGAACTTTGATCCATGTCAAACTCAGGTTATTCCGGAAAATCTGGCAGGATTCAGGTCATTAAAATGGCTTTGTCTAACTATTCTATGAAATTGTTTTTTTGTTGGAATCTGTTTTTTGTTATTTAAAATTTAATTTTAAATGTAGAAATAGATTCAGCAAGTTGAACAGTGAGATTATACAGAAATAATCACTCAAATCTACAAATCTAACAATTTTTCACCAACAAATATCCCAAAATAATATTATCCAAAAAAATAATTTCGTAGAACATTTAAACTACCTCAATCAAAATACATTGATTGTATGAAAACCTGTATGATACTTTTAATCTCTGAAATTAATCAATAACCATTCATGAGATGTGAATCGTGATAGAGTAGTCTACCATCTTTGAACTTTTTTTCTTTACCTGATGGAATTTGGCACTCGAATTTTGATAATGTAATTTTGTGATTTTGTAAATTTTTTTATTAAAAATTTATAATTTTAATAAAATTTATAAAAATTGACTACAATCAGCGAAACTAAATTTCTTTGCAAGATTTTCCATTTGTAAAGTATAATATTTTTCAATAGTGTTCCGGCCTTTCGAAATTGAAAGAATCGATGGGCCATAAATTCTAAATAAAAAAGTCAGCAGTCATTCAAAATTCAGGCGGTGAGTGGAACTTTTGAACGATGAAGTCAATAGACAGCAACCATTGTCATTAACCTGTACTATCAAAATGCACTAAGCATTCATGCGGCCACCTCATTAACACGTACTAAGCCGTGGGATAGGGTTAATCAAAATAAAATGAATTGATTGGTTGAGACTTTTAAACAATGAAGTCAATAGCAAGCTTTTTTTTTAATATTGTTTTTTTCTTTTCATTTTTATCTTAGTATCTTAATCATAGTTATTTTTTTTTATTATTGTATTTTTTTTTATTTTTACTTTAGAGAGTATAATAATAAATAGGGTATTTCCACATAAGTTGAACATCTTAAGCAACCATTTATACAAACAAATCAAAGATCAACACACTTGTATATTGTGTGATTAAAACTCACTATTGCATGGTTAAAACTCTCAGGGAAATAAAAACAATCTAAAGTCCCAACAAATGTAACCACTTTAGGCAATATATTTCTACAAAAAGAAAATAGTGTACTTATGAGTTTCTCACAATAGATTATAAGCAAATGGCCCTATATGTTATTTAAATAAAGATCATGGAACAATCCAGTGTTAAGCCAAGAATCAATATAGTCATGAATATCTAGGAGAATGTGAACCATCAGATCACTTTATGTCTAGAACATATCATGATTTTCAAATTAGGTAACTACAAATGAATACAAATGCACATCAAAGAAATACACTAGTGAAACACAATTCACCTAAAGACACATTACACCAAGTTGATCTTAACTAATTTCTAAGGGCCTAAATACCCTAACATCCCCCCTTAAGAACAACCTATGGTAGGATTGAAAAATTTATGAATGTGACACAATAGGATAAAGAAGGAGGCATTAGAATCTCTCCTCCTTTAATGAAAATTTCCTAAACTCTTGACATAGATCGAAGTTTGGGAAACTACGTTTTTATAAGAGATTTTGTGACAACATCCATAACTTCTTCACATGTAGGTCATAAAAAAATGATCTCATTACAATACCATCACAACGAAATTTAAGGATAAATTGTGGTGTGATGAAAAAACAAGTGATAAACAACGAAATTTAAGGATAAATTGTGGTGTGATGAAAAAACAAGTGATAAAAGAAAATTTAGGCATTGTAAATAGGTCATATGCCACAATCTAGAAGATCAAAAGTATCTTTCCGTTATAGCTAGATTAAAGAATAAAATCAACATTGTTAAAATAAGAATGAACTCTTACGAGCTCCATAGTGAAATGGGGCACTGGATAATTTTCAAAACACCTTGGGATGAATTTTTGTTTTTGTGTTACTAAAAAGGCGAAGGATGAAAAATAATTTCTCTTAGAATGCCCTACTTATGCCCACATTAGATATCAATTTCAAAATATATGTAACACTATTGATCTTCCTAACATGTTAACTCCTAAAAAATATGGAGATTTAGGAAATCTTCTCTTCAATCTTTTCGAGCACATAAATAAAATGTTAAAGCAAACCAATTAATTCCTTACCATTTTTCATAAGGTTCGACAGATCAATATACTAAGATGGTAACAATCATCATCATCATCATAATATAATCTATTAACATCAAATCCTAAACTATTTAGTGTTGAGAGGGGTCAAAAATAGTTGAGGCACAAATCTCTCAATATTTGTGTGTATTAATTAAGGTGCACGAGTGTTAATTAAAGATTGATATTATTTTCTTAATTATTTTTTACATTATGGATTCTTTTTCCAATATTTTAATTTATTAGAATGAATATTATACATCTCATCCATAGTGGACTATTTTTGTTTTTATTTTTTAAAATATTATATTAGGTTGACTTATGCCACATGTCACATCGATGTTAGACACAAACATTACTCATATCCCTCATGTAATTGGGATGTAGAATTCTCCTCTCTTCTCTTAATGCAATAAATTCAATTTGTAATTAGAATGGAAAATATTTCAATCCTTAACGAGCATAATGTTATTGGACTAATTTATATCACAACCAAATTAGTTATATGTACCTTTAACCATTTAGGTTATGCGCAATGGCGAGTGACAATGTCTAGCCTGTGGCAGCTAGGGTTAATCCCTAAGATGACCAATAGAGTTCATCTTAGCTCTAATGTCCATCTTGACCTCTCGATCTCCTACACCATCTCTCTCTACTCGATCTTTTGATCACATTTCTCTTGTGATCATGCCTCATTTGTGCCCTATATCCCCCTCTTTAGTAGTGGCAGCTCCTCCATCTATGACAACAACTCCTTCTTCCCTCTACATTCATTCTATTGATGGGGCCTCTTGTTTATCTAGATTTTCTCCCTCTTCAACTGGTATGACTAAATCCTTAGTATGGTTGGCATTCATCCTACCTCTATTAGGTTAACCTTGACTTGTTCAAAGGTAGTTTTAGGGTTAACCTTAATTTGGCCAATGAGTTTACCGTAGGTAGCTTATGGGTTTATGGTATTAGTCCATGGTATTTAATTTGATCATATCTACTTAAAAGCACGGTGAACTCCATTGTAAATTTTCTCAAGTGGCTAACTTGGCTAGCTTGGTTGGAATGACCAAGGTTAAGGAAGATATATATTTGTGGTTGGTTTTCTCGATAAATCTTTTCTAAGGTAAAATCTCTTATGCACGAGCTTGTTATTTGGCCTATATTCTCCCATGTTTCTAATAGTCTCTTCCTCTATAGTGACAACAACTCCCCCTCCTCAAATTGCATGTGCGATACTTGGCATCTCCTCTAAGCTAGGATTTTCTCCTCCCATGGTAAGCTCGTCTCCTCCTTTTAACTCTACTAAGGTTACTTTCAAAGGGACAATGAAAAACAACCGCCCAAGTGGATCCTCTCCTCCTCCTCAGTTTATGGTCTAAGAAGCCCTAACCTTGATTGTTCCTATTGTGAAAGACATTCTAGATCAGACTATGTTTTACAAAACAAATGGACTTGTTTACAGATTTAATGGTCTTTGGTAGATTTGCATCAATGAGTCTCACACATTTAGAAAGTTAAACTCAAAGAGGAAGCCTTTATCTATCCTTGCGCTAAAGGGTTCTTCATTAGGGAGTTTGATTTAGTTGAATATTGGGATAAGATCCCCAACTTGGACCCCTAATTCTAGGGAAAATTAGGTATTTTCCTGAAGGCTTGAACTCCTTCCTTCGATTTGAAAATCAATTCCCTCTCCATAGTTGTTTTTTGGGTTTGACTCTCCAATATCCATATTCATTTTTGGGGATACGATTCTCTTGAAAATATTGATAATACTTTAGGTAAATTTCACTCCATGTTGGCACAGGGGAAAACCCAGGGTTCAACACTTCAACAACGCACCAACAAAACCCTAACTACTGGCCCTTTTGGCAACACATGTGAAGCATGCGAAGTCTCACCCGAGGTAGAAGCAAGGGGGGTTACAAGACTCAGGTGTCTGTAACCAAGATGGGACACAGATCTGTGATAGAAACACTTCGTAGAGTATTCTATTAACACTACAAGATGATATTCATTAACTTATTAGCTTCATTAACATCACAGAACAAACCCTAAGATAGATCGGCGTAGTAATATTAAAGAGTAAGCACTTCAACCACTTAGCACATATCAAAGAGTTAGATCTAACATTCATTCATAAAGCACAAGTAAAGCACTAAACAACATCAAATATATCCATTATACATAATAAAAAAATCACTAAGAAGATAAATGACAAACACAACATAGCACAAAGCACATTAAAGACACAAGATATATGTGGTTCACCCCGGTGTGGGGCTACATCCGCCAACTACTTCGTCTTCTTTATTAATCTTCAATCTTCTTACATTCAGTTGCTCCTGTGCACCAAGCCACAAAGCCAAGATTCATAGAGGACAGGAGATCTGCACACTGAGCACCCGATCCTCCTTCTCAAAATTAGGTCGAGGCACAGAGCCAACTCCTCTATTAAGCACAAAGCCTTACATACACATTTTGTTGCACTAAGCAACCCAAGACTACTTGCACTTAGCCACTTAGAATTTTCTCTCTAAGTCTCTTACACCCCGCTCCTACATTACATTCTTACTTATTTATAATTTTACAATAAGGCCTAATCATGGGTAAACCCATGGGCCGACATCCGATAACCCATTACAAAAACCCTTTACAAAATCCCGCAAAATGAGTGAGATATGCGATCTCAGCTCCATCTGGGCACTCCATATTCGACCAACCTGTCGAAGTCCAAAAGTGGTCCTAACCCGACCAAGGTTTCCTCAAAACTTGGTCGAGGCCCAACAGGCCCCCAACACTCACTTGTGACTCATCCTAAGTCACTCAAGTTTGTGCAACACTACTTCGAAGGCCTCGAGATACCTTGATTTGCTTCTTCGCCCGAGCCTCCTACTTAGTGAGCTCTTGGATCATCTTCTTTGTAATAGGCCCTTCCAAGCGTTGTTCCATTTTCACAACCACTTGGTCTAATTGGGATCCTTGTCCTTCAATCTCTTCAAACATCTTGTAGGCTTCATCCTGCATAGGTTGTAGCTTCTGCGTGACTTCCATTACTCTGCCCTGGATGGCAGTAACCTGTTGTTGTATCGCGCGTTGTTCTTGTGATATTTTCATTCTCTCGACTGCAGTGAGTAACTTCATCTATGTTTTCATGGTGAATGCCTAATGTTGTGCCTCCTATAGTTACGCTTCCAGTTTCCTCAGCTTTGGATCTTCTGTGAGGCATTCATAAGTCTGTGCACTTCTATCGCTCAACTGTTTTCACTCTGAGGTGAGGGCCCTAATCCTTCCAACAATGTTCTTAGTGGCTTCCTCCCTCTGATTGCGCACTTCCTGCGGAGTGCTCGATACTACTTGGATCTCCAACTCTATTATCCTTGCTTGAAGTTGTTGGATGGTCTTAGCGAGATTCACCACTTGAACCTCGACTGGTTCATGTTCCTCCTGTGCCAAGCCTGGCACAGAGCTAAGTGCTTTATTCACCACTTCTTTGACCGCAGTTTTCACTGCGAGCAGCTGGTCCTTTTCTCTCTGTATTTTCTCTTTGTCCTCCTTGAGCATCACCCGAAACTCATCTTTCTCATTTTCATAGGCGGTTACGCAGTACCACGCAACTCGTAGTTTCTCTAAGACTTCCTCTTTCTCTTTCTTCAAGGCTTCTGTAGCCTTCTCCTTTTCTTCTTGGACTTTTTGAAGTCGAGCCTCTGTTGCATCTGCAACTCTTCGTAATTGGACGAGCTCATCCCCCAATTCTGCAACCTGTGACGAAGAAGGCACAGTAGGTACTGCGCGGATCAATTTAATAGCTTGTTGTATTTCCTTTAGCTCCTTCTCGACCCTTTCATATAGCTCTTCCTTCTTCGCTCCATATCTCTACAAGAGATCTTCAGACACATCCTCCATTGCTCCATGGAATAGACTGATATCATCCTCTGTGAGTGTGGCCTCCATATGGGGCTTTCTAGCATGCATCTTCTTTCTTTCCGAAGGCTTCTGCAGAGAAACCTTCCTTTTCTGCAGAGTTGTTGTTTCAGTGGGGGGGTCTTTCGACGGTGTAGCTTCACCTTCTCCTTGCTTTTCTCCTTCATTCCCTCCTCCATGTCCATCTACTTGGTCTTCGCCTCCTCCTCCTCTTGCGGGCGAGCCAGGTCCATTTTCTTCAGAGGCATTGTCCTCCTCATCAGTCTCTATATTCCGGAATTTTTCCTTTTTATTCTTCTTATTCACACTAGACTGTCTGACGTGCTCGAACCAGGTGACCAAGGGGATTCCTATAATGTTAGTGTTGGAGAGTTTTGCGTCAGCGACAGGTGTCTGAAATTCCTCCGACCATTCCTTCGTGATCTATTCCATGTATTCATCTATCAGCTTGTAATAAGATTGTAGCTCCTCCTTGCTCTCATCTCTACGCACAGTGATATAGATAAAATGCGGATCTGCACAGAACTTGGCTATCGGTATGTACTGGTGTAGGGTGCACGGTGTCATGCATGGGAATGACTCGATGGAAACCTTCAGTTGTTGATAATACGCATGGAACACGACGTTCGACTGCCATTTCTTCGACATGTCGTTGGTGTACCATAAGGTAGAGAACATAGCGGTCAACGAATCTGATGGTTCGATCTCCGGGAAGGTGGCTCCTTCCAGCATTTGCCAAGTGACAAATGTGATCAAAACAAGCAACCAAATGAAATGGAACTCGTATCCCTGATCCTGAGCTTCACGACGGTATTTCTCAAGTTCGTTGATGAGGTAACTCACCCAATTCATCTACATTCCCTCCACGCATTTTCCTGCGAGGTCCACCATGAACCTGGTGACCTGCGTGGGGCGGTTCTTTCTTACGAGCTTGACAACTATGAGTTTTCAAGTGAGGTGCATTGCACCATCCTAGATAGAGGCTACCTTGTATCCTCGCTTTCCCTTTTCGACTTCGCCATAAGCCTCCTTGATTCATTGTGCCAGGGAGTGATCCAAGGCTTTCCCTGGGTAAAACTGCTGAGGGTCGGGTCCATGCATGCTCAATCCTATAATCAGGTGGATCAGTTTTGGATCCATAGTAATCTGTCGGTCGATCCACAAGTATCTACCATGGTAGCACAACAAGAGGAGTTTAACGCAAGCGTTGACCTCCTGGTGTTAGCCAAAATGGGGAATCTTCATGACATTTAGTATAGTGGACTGCGCCAGCTCTTTAATCCATGGTTGGGAGACTATGTAAGGCTTATTCCCAATGGTATTTGTCAAATATCAGTGGGGTGTGAGCGTAGCGTAGTTCTTTCTGTCTCCAAGGTTGAATTCGTTGTTCTTCAGTTATGGGATCTGTCCCAATTGGCTTCCAACTATGTGTATTCCTTTCGGGATGTACATGGTGATCAAAGTGTACTCAAATTCCTATGGGATGCTATCATGGTTAACCGCTCTAGCCAAGGGCGGGATATAATCTGGTAAGATCGACGGGATTTGCTTCACATTCCTAGATTGTCGCGATGCTTACTTTGTTGCTCAGTCGCAGGGTTAGCACGGATAGAGCATCATGCAATCGAAGGGGAAGTCTGTAGTCCCCTGGTCGACGATGCCTGAACACCTTCAGACATAGCTCTTTCAACCATAAACTTCTTAAGAACCTCTTCGACGGACTTCTCTAACTCAGTCTGTTCACCCGACATTATCACTTTTAGATGGATAGGTCAAGGTAGGCGAACGGATAGGCAGGGTAAACAATGGATGGCGAGGTCTAGCTTTGGTAACACAACTCAATCAATTCTTTTCTTGTCTTAGATAATCATGGGTGGAAAAAAGTGGTCCCGACACAATGTCCGATGGGTTAAATAAGTGAGTGTCATAACTAATTCATCCAACGGGTAGGCATGCTTCCATCAATGCGAATTTTTCTGTTATGGCACGGTCTCGATGTCCCAAACACGGTCCATCTGCTCATAAATGCATTTTCTATACGTTCTATAGTGTCATTCTAATGGTCGAGGCGCCTTTAACGGTCATATAGCTTCGCCAGGGCGAAGTCCCATTCTGCGTGGCCCTGTTGTTCCGGTGAGGTTCAACTCCTGTAAACCTGCCTATTGCGAAGTATTCCATTTGTTCGTTGTAACTTCCTATAGCTTTTCCAACTTGGATTTCTTCTTACTGAGCTTCCTTTCTTTCTTTCCTGTGATCTGAGTCTCTCTAACTATTTCTAGATTCCTCTTTCCATTCTTATTCTTATCTTCTCCTAGCATAGTGACTTCAAATTGTTGATGTATTTCCAAGGGGTTCAAAGTTAATGTTCCTTCTCTTATTAATTCTAGGGTGGGTATTCTTATTTCTTGCATGGATAGGTCCTTCAAACCTTCCTGCGCTCTTTCAACCTTGACAGCTAATTCTCTTGTGTTCTGCTGCTTCGACTTAATTTCTCGTTCTTCTATCAGTCGATCTATTTTTCTAGCTATGAAATCCTTTAGTTCTTTCTTTTTCTTTTCTGTAGCTTCTTCCTATGCTTTCCTTCTTATCTAATCCTCCTCAATCCAATTCTTTCGTAATAAAAGCAGGAAAGGGGCATTTTTCTCAACAAACTTAATGACTTCAAATTCTTCTTCAGTCGATGTTCCATGAACAATAATAGGTACATTAGTAACTCTTCCACATAAGGCTATCATCTTTCCCTTGAAAAAGCCTATCCTTCCCAATGAAGGTACCATAGTGGGCTTTCCCAAAATTTCCCAAGTTTCTTCTGTCATAATATTCACTTGTGTTTCTTCATCGAAGATACAGTCTATGTCAAAGTCTTATATTCTTGTACTTATGCATTGTTTTACTTTTGGGATCTCTGGTAAACTGACATCTTTGTGATCATTCATTGTTTCTTTCAACTGTAATAGCATAGTCTAATCTTTCTCCGATTCTTTCTCTTTATGATTCTCTAACATGCTCTTAGTCTCTTGACTTTCTTCATAGTTTTCTTATCTCATGTTCATCCTTTCAACTTTAGCAATCATTTACCGCGACATCTGGTTTTGAAATACCGCAGGGCTCTACACAGATACATCCAAAATGAAATGGATTTTCTAGACATCTCATCACTCGGTTCTTCTTATCGATATGTTGTTAAAATCGAGCAGAATTTTAAGCACCAGAACAAACGAGATTTTGGATCTATAAATCCGCAACAACCAAAGTATGAGAAAGACAGCCCTAACAAACAACTTCATTAAAACAAGTCTAAGCCACAGGAAAATAAGGGTCATGGGAAGACGAAAAAGGACACTGAAAAATGGTGCAAATTCCACAAAAGCCCCTGGCACAACACCGATGAATGTTGCTCAAAACAGTCATTGCATGAAGGATTGAACTCCTTCCTTTGATTTGACTATCAATTCCCTCTCCATAGTTGTTTTTTGGGTTTGACTCTCCAATATCCATCTTCATTTTTGGGGATATGATTCTCTTGAAAATATTGATAATACTTTAGGTAAATTTCACTCAAAGAGCGAAGAGACAGAGTACATGCACATCACCACTTATGCATGAATTTGTGTGGACATGGATTTTAGTAAAGGATTTGCAATAGAAATCAATGTGGTGTCTAAAGATTACTCATGGAATCAAAATATAGATTATGAATGCTTTCTTCCACTACAGGGTGTGTTATGAAATAGGACACATTACTACTTAGTGCCCCAAGAGTCCTAAAAGTGGCCAAATCTAGAACACTCAAAGAAAAACCAATTGGTGGGATGGAGCGAAGGAAGAGCATCAACTAATCAACAAGGAACCCCCTTTGGTCATTCAAGAATAATAGCCCATCAAATAGGGATAGATCCAAACCTCGACGACATGTAGGACAAAACAAAAAACTCAAACACACTATGGAACCTCCAACCACCTCAAGATCAATAGTGAGATCCTTGTTGAGATTGGAAATTTGAGGCAATTTAGTTTCATTTTGAATGTTTGATACCCTCTTTTGTGCTCACATGACTAAGCACTTGATTCTATTGTTTCACATGATTTCCATGACAAAAGCTTTGTTATACAATATTACTACATATATGGAGTGGAAGCAATATACTAATGGTTTGAGTTATCAAGAGATGAAGGATTTGAAAATAACAAACTTCACATATGGTTGAGTTGTTTGTTGAACCTAACCCCAAGCTAGCTCCTTTTGTTAATTGAGCACATATTTCTATTGATTGGTGCATACACCATAGTATTATTGAAACCGAATTGATCATTGGCATGGTTTTTTATGATCCTCCACATAGTGATAGGTAGAAGTCATTATACCTTTTAAGGAAATTGTCTGTAGAGATCGTATGTATGTCATGTGAACTATTTTGATGTGCTATATGTTTAGGGTGGTTGTTGTATATCCCCATAATATAGACGACATGTGAGATCTAATCCAAATCATTAACATTGTCCCAGATGTAGGCCTAATCCCGATGCACAAATTCCACCTACATGTATTGTGTTATAGGATATCTAGTGTACATTTCTATAATTGTTGAAGATATTAGACAAACATGGTTCCTTTGTTTATTGCATTTACAAGAAGGGGACCTCCAGGGGAGATCTTTTGGCATTGGGAAAGATAGGTCTTATGGTCATAATATATTTCCACATCCATGCATGGCCTGTGGATAGACCTTCTACAAGCCTTTATTTTATGTCATGTGTGATGGATACCTTGAAATGATAATGACATTTCCTTTCACAATATTAGTTGGTATATTTTACTATTAAATAGATTTTATTAATATTTAGATTTTTGTCATGTATTGTTTAACTTTTTTTTCTCAAGTTCACTTGATACACGTGGATACTCCACCTTCGTAGAGAATTCCCCTCATGTTAAGGGATTTAGATGCGATGATGGGTGTTGAATGTACTTTGGGGATGTCAACCACATAGATAATTGATCCAAACCACCATGGATCCATTTGGATGATTGTCAAGTGATTTGGATTAAAAACTTCCAAATATATTTTGGGACTTTTGCAACATTTCCCCTCACCGCCCTCCAAAAAAAGACTTTCTGAATACAACTCTAGCCCCTTTTTCATGTTGTTTTCCCATTGAGAGCATTTTAAAAAGTTATAATGTCCCCAACTTTAAGTTTGGTGAAAGGATTTATGGTCTTGAACAATGGATCAATAGATTTCCACTCAACACACTTCACTTATAACCTTATTACATCTATCATTGTCGTTATTTTATCTTTTTATTTTGTCATATACTTTTATTAATTTTTTTTATTTTAATTAATTAATTTAAGAATCCCCTTTTCATGTTGTTCTTCTCATTAACAACTTTTTAACCAATTATTGTCTATGATATCACCATCACATTTCCACTAAATACAATGGACTTCAAACCTTATCCCATATAATGTCTTAACGTTTTTATCTTTTAATGTTACCATATATTTTTATTATTTAACTTAGAAATCGACATTAATTCTATGTATTTAATTTCCCTAATCCATTTAACATACCAAACAACGTTGTAGATGGTCATACCAAGACCATGTTTCTTTGATTCGCATATATTTTTGTGTACTTTAGAGTTCCTACTCCATTTAGGAGCATGGAAAATGGTCATACCAAGTCCATGTTTCTTTTACAATTACCAAGAACATTAACATTGTTTCTTAAAATAATTTAGATACTCTTAAATGAAGGAATTGAATAAGAGTTTGGATGCATTGTAAGAGTTTTCTCTATCTCCCCTATGAAGTCTATACAATTATTGATAGTCGTAAGAGCACATTTAACCTATCACTTCTTTTATTAATAACTAGTAATTGTTTTTGAAGGTGCAAAGAATATGTCTTTACAAAATGGTGAAGTGAAAGTGAAAGTGAAGTATTTTAGAAAATAGTTGTGAGTGAAACAATGTGAATATTTAGAATTTGAGAAAATAATGATATACTTAAAAATTTGGTGGGTTTATTGTGTGTATGTTAAGAATGGTCTATCATTCCAAGAATTTTCTTTAAAAAAAACTCAAAAATCCTAAACAAAAGGCTTGAAAAATTAGATTTGCGAACTAAGAGACTGCCTAAAAACGGGTAGTGTTTCCAAGTTATAAGTCTATGGACATATACGAAAAAATATAAATTTTATCTACAAAACAAAAGTGAACTTCCCTTTGACTAAAATTCATCCAATATAACTTGGACATAAATGGTAAGGTGAAAGCAAATAAATGTTTATGCTCAAATTTCTTAAAATGAAAGTGAATAGATCTCATGTTTAGAAAACAATTTGCAAATGATTAATGTGGATGAACAATTGTTGGAAAGTATCAGCAACAATGAATAAAAATAATGTAGATTGTTATTTATATGATTGATAAATCTGGATCGACAATTTAAAAATGCACAAAATATTATCTTTTGATCAATTATTTGATATTACCTTGCATGTTATCTAGGTATATCCATCACATTTCTGATTGGGATAGTATTAAATTCTATAAGGAAATTGGAAGCATATCAATCACATTTGTGATTATGCTTGTATTAAATATTCAAAGGAAATTGAATGTTTTTTTCTAAATGAAAGCAATCAAACAAGTCAATATGTTGAAGGTTTGTTGAGTTTCCAAAGATATATAAAAGCATGTGCAAATCAAAGAAACCCTCTGAATCAATATGTTGAAGGTTTACAGATGCATGTTTAATTTGTAGATCATAAAAAGTCAAGCTTTATTCATATTTTAATGATCCAAAACCTCCCTTGCCAAACTTGTCCTATTGTTGAAATTGGAAGTAGTATCTATCATAATATCATACAAAATTACAAAATTTTATTTATAATTATTGTTGTTTATTATATAATTATCACTTATTTACATGAAACATTGTGATATTTTGTATCTTTTAGATAAGATACCATGATTTTGGATAATAATTTAAAATTAAATTTTAGATTCAATACCTCTTTATGATTTTCAATGCATGTTCTACTCTGGTGTAATCTAATTCATTTGTGAATATCAATAAAATTTAAATTTAAATTGAATTGAATAAATAAAAGAAACACTAATACCAAAGGTGAACATTTTACAAGGCCTCCCTTTAGAAGTTTTGAAGTTATTTACTAAACAAAATAAAGCATGTAGAATCAATAATTGAATTTCATTATTTCCATTACTTACAAACGTTGTTGAGCTTGGAACATTTATGAGACAATAGTATGATAGAATCCCATGAATTCTAGATATCGCATTAGCATCACATTATAACCGAGTTTATACTTTTAACCTCTCCAAGAGATAATGAAAATGAACTAAGAAACTTAAAAACCGAATGGTTCACTAAAAATTAAAAACCAAACATCGATACTAATTTTTTTATCGAATCGAGATTAAGTTCCACTCACAAATATGACTATATGAAAAATAGGTATATCTCAATTGTAATTCTAAGAAATACAAGTCTTGTAGACTAGGTAGATCTCAAAGGACTATAAGGAAAAATCAAAACAATAATGAACTTAGAGGAGTAGAAGGAAAAAACAAAACAATAACAAGCTTAACTTAAATCTGACTTTGTGAAGTGAAAGCCCTATTTATGGACAAAATGTTTCCCCTTAATTAACCCAAACATAATGTTGAGACAAAACTGCAAAGTCCATAAAACAAAATATACTAGTACAAAACCCATTAAAGAGAAATAATTATGAAAAATAAAAATATATGTACTTATGACTCTTTAATTGCGAAAGTAAGATGTTGGTTGTGGAGCCTGATTATCTTCTTGATTTAGAGGTATTTTACTTTCAGCCGTGTTTATACACCATGAAGTATTTACACCCCATAAGTATGTACACTCTTCCACGCGGG
>SNQJ01S0058403.1:61153-71245 GCA_010110895.2 Picea sitchensis | reverse complement strand
ACAAAATTACAAAATTTTATTTATAATTATTGTTGTTTATTATATAATTATCACTTATTTACATGAAACATTGTGATATTTTGTATCTTTTAGATAAGATACCATGATTTTGGATAATAATTTAAAATTAAATTTTAGATTAAGTACCTCTTTATGATTTTCAATGCATGTTCTACTCTGGTGTAATCTAATTCATTTGTGAATATCAATAAAATTTAAATTTAAATTGAATTGAATAAATAAAAGAAACACTAATACCAAAGGTGAAAATTCTACAAGGCCTCCCTTTAGAAGTTTTGAAGTTATTTACTAAACAAAATAAAGCATGTAGAATCAATAATTGAATTTCATTACTTCCATTACTTACAAACGTTGTTGAGCTTGGAACATTTATGAGACAATAGTATGATAGAATCCCATGAATTCTAGATATCGCATTAGCATCACATTATAACTGAGTTTATACTTTTAACCTCTCCAAGAGATAATGAAAATGAACTAAGAAACTTAAAAACCAAACATCGATACTAATTTTTTTATCGAATCGAGATTAAGTTCCACTCACAAATATGACTAGATGAAAAATAGATCTGTCTCAATTGTAATTCTAAGAAATAGAAGTCTTGCAGACTAGGTAGATCTCAAAGGACTATAAGGAAAAATCAAAACAATAATGAACTTAGAGGAGCAGAAGGAAAAAACAAAACAATAACAAACTTAACTTAAATCTTACTTTGTGAAGTGAAAGCCCTATTTATGGACAAAATGTTTCCCCTTAATTAACCCAAACATAATGTTGAGACAAAACTGCAAAGTCCATAAAACAAAATATATTAGTACAAAACCCATTAAAGAGAAATAATTATGAAAAATAAAAATATATGTACTTATGACTCTTTATTTGCGAAAGTAAGACCCATGAGAGGGTGCAAATTTTTGGGAGGTGAGGGTTGAAGAGGTATAAGGAGCTAAATATGCTCAATGAATGAGCCAAAATATTCCTTAATTCTCTTCTTCCACCTAATTCTCACCAAAACTATCCCCACTAACCCCATTCCCAACAACACCCAAATGTTTGCAGCATACATTGTTATAGGAAAATCACCTCAAAAATTATTAATTTTGTTAGCACTAAAAGTCACCCTCAGATTGCGGGAGGATAAGCCCAGTACCCATCAGAGTTTTTGGTGGATGTTGGTTTTATATGAGTGGAGGTCAATGGAAAAAACTCAATATATGAATGATGTTCAACACAGAACTAGGCAAGATATGCACAGGGAAGTGAGGGCCACAACTAACTTCACTCAGTGAATTGAGTTTAAGTGTGAGCAAAGTGAAGACTTAGTAAGAAAGGTGGAAAAGACTGTTATGGGCATCAGGCCTTCAAGCAGCTTGGAGAAGAAAAACTCAGACTCAAGATCACTCTTAAGCTCAAGCTTCAGACACTGAAATATGTCCAAACAACACAGTCACAACAACACAATGATCAAACCTACATCACCATGCAACTACAACAAATCGACTGGATCCTCCATGCCCTAGCCATTCAGTGTAAGAGGGGAAAAGATCACAAGGAAGCTGACTAAAATTGGTGACGATACCGCTGCATTCAAACCTACATTACAACAGCATAACAACCCTCAACTGGATCCTCCATGCCCGAGTGTTTTAGCATAGTTTTTACAAAGAGATGAAAAGAGGCTAACTTCTATTAATCTGAAAGTCTCAAATCTGATACATAACCAGAGAACAATTCTGGCATCAAAACATTACAAAATAGGGAGCTCTACTCAACCAGTTGATGAACTTAACAAAATATTAAAATTAATTATTTATACTCAGAACAATTCACCATTACCAGGAGTGTGACTTGGCCACTACAATCAAAGCTTTGCATCGACAACTTCTTCTATCAGACTAAACGTGCATCCCTCTGTCAGACGTGAGCTCATATCGGCATGGGCCTACAAAAAAGTCCGTCCGCAGGGGTACCTCGGGCTAACAAATTTGTTTTCCACAGCCAACTCCTCCATACTTTCTAATTATTGAGTGAGTTGAGGTTTCAACAACTCAACCTACCTTCCATTAACTGCTTTTCCTTGGAGATTGAATGAGACCTAATGCTTAGGGGGGAAACCACGTGCTGCTCTCGGTTAGGATGCCATATCAACACGAGATTGCGGGGCTGTCAAAAGTGGTTTGGATTCAGACCGCTTTTGGGCCCGCAATCCATCACCTTTCGCCACATAGTCCTTTTGCATTACCATGGTTTCAATTGTGGGACCGCTCAAGAAAAATATCGCACGAGCATGTTTTGTCACCGCAATGAAATGTGGCTGTAGATTTGGTCCCAATCTGAGATCTGGATGCACCTGCTAGATTTAGCACTACTGCCAAGCTTAATCGCCCGCCAACTTTAGAATCCACCAAATTGTGCCCTGGGGGAGGGGGACGCTACTTTTGACTTTGAACAATAATACATCCTGGAGGATGATCTAATGTGGAGGTTTGATGTCATCATGTTGATGCGTCATGAAAGAGAAGCAACAGATGTCACTAAGAAAGAAGCGAATAATATGCCCACGGCTGCCTGGACTGAGTGCCACGTGTCATTGCTGGATAGGTGTCAGGTGTCACAACCGACGAGTATTCCACACATATACACTGATGACTGCCACGTACTCTCTTAAATTGACTACTGAGATCTCCTTCGGGTCTCCGAGCTCCAGGAAAATAAAACTCAAACTTATTTTTTCCTTGAAGCAAAACATCCAGAGTTAAGGATCTGACAACGTGTGGCCTCCAAATATTGACGGCTAAGATCCCTTCATGGCTCTGGGCTTCAAACTTCTCAATAGTCAAACTTTATTTTCCCCAAGCACATTCGTCGGAGCTATGGATCTGTTGACGCGTGGCCCCGTCGATGGATGGTCCAGATTCACTTTGGGCACTTTGGGACTTCGAGCTTCGGCCCTTTGGGAAATTCTCGCACTTCTCGTTTCAAGACTCTCGAAGCTCATTTCCCCGAACACTTGGATCAGATGCCACCTATCCCCTTTAATATCTACGGCTTATGCTTGTTTTGGGACTTCAGAATTTTCCCTTCGCTATACTTGGTGCAATTTTGAGATTTTGAATACCTGCAAGCCACTGATCTGAACTCCATGTGGGATCTCCACCGTTGAAAATTGAACCCGCCTGCTGCTTGCATTTCAAGCCCAAAATAGACTGCCATGAAAGTTGCGCCTGGTGTCCATGGTTGTGGCCTGAGTGAACAAGGACTTGGGCGACTTGTTGTGGGCTGGGGAAAACAAAGAGCACGGTGACTGAAACAAAGGAGACGAGTGCTCGTCCTCGGAGAAAAACGGAGGGGCTTGGGGCTGAGGTTTCTCTCGGGTAAGATATTTAAGGAAAACTAAAACACACAAATGAACAAGGGCAAGCAGAGAACGATTTACAAGCCAAAAGGGGAAAAGCTTAAGATTTGGCCTGTGAAAAGGAGAGGGACAGGAAAAAAATACAGACTTAAGTACCAACAATGAACACATACGACTCCAGACAACATTATGTGATAACATTTGGCTCCACAGGAGATGGCATGCTTCCTGCGAGCTGCCAAGAACGTGCAGTTCCAGTGCCTTAGTTGTTGGGCTATGGAGTCTAGCTCAAAACCTTCGCTGAAGAAAATGGGGAGATATGTACACTACTCTACTAAAAACGAAAACAAACACATGGCATCCAAAAGGATCTTTTTTATGTACAATCCTAGGCTAACTGACTTTTACAACATGCTACATGAAAGAAAACTTCCACCATAGCCACCCAGACTGCTTGGTAATAAAATTCTTGGTAATACATGTATGGAAAAATTGGCAATACCTCCAAATGATGATAATATGAATAATTTTGCGGGTTCCAATTCTTTTGGAAAAAACAACTCCATATACAACCCCACAGGGTCACAAAATTTATAATAAGGCAAGCTCAACTGGTAAGAAACTACCCCCTGTCTTTCATTGGTGCTCACCCGTCGTTCGATGTTCTCAGAGTGTACAGGTGGGTAGAGGACTGATGCAGGGCAGTTGATCCCAGGTGATATTTGCTCATTCACAGGCTCTAGATAGGAGATAATCTGCACCTTTAGCTCCTCCATTTCTCCTCTGTCTACTTTGATAACCTCTGCTAGCTGAGAGCAAGGAGTCTCTTCATGTATATCCATGGATGGCTCTTCCTCTCTATCATGTTGCTCTTGGTAGTAGCTTTCGCTTTCATAAGAAGGTTGATTGCTTATGCTTTTTGCTTCTGAATACTCTTCAGGGGCAGGTGAGTGTGGAACCCTTTTGTTTTTATCCTCGCTTTCTCTCTCAATCAGATCTTTACTGGACTCATCACACGAGAAGGACTCTATCACATGCTGGATGTAGAATGCAAACTTCTTACAACAGTCATCCAAAACAAGATGAGACAGGTTAATCTTCTCGTAATATGAAGTGAAAGCATCGTGAAAATCCTTCAAAGAATGGATACTAGCAGCAGGGAGAGATTGACACCATTCACGAGCATCTCCCTCCAAAGAAAATTTGAACATCTTGATCAAGACATCCTCATGAACAAAATCATGCTCAAGCATGCATACATGAAAATTGAATAAGTGCTCACTAGGATGGTCATGCTTGCTTCCTCTTAATCTTGGAAGATAATCATCCCATTCGTTTATAGACGGCACTGGATGTGGATAACCAGATATGGCTGAGAAATTGAAAGGGGTGAAACTTTGAGCCAATATAGATGAGAGATGTGGCTCCTCCTTTTCTCCTTCCTGGCTCTCCCCATGATCAGTTTCACAATCACTATAAACAGGAATCATGGAAAAGCTCTGCTCTTTATCGTCTTCGCTGGGATATACGTCAAAAGCTTTATGTTCTTGGTCAGTATCGGACATCACTTCTTCACCATAAGCAGGTCTTCCAAGAGCATCTATTTCAAGGACTGGAATATCCTCTACATTTTCTTCATAAGAGCGGCAAGCAAAATCTGCCTCCAATCCCTCTATTCTTGCAGAAAAAGATTTTACCAGCTTCATTAACTCCTCCGAGGTATATCTTTCATTCTCACATCCTTCGCAAGAACGAACTATGTCCTGAACACCATCTCTATATTCCTCAAAACAACTATGATGAATTAACTCAAAGGAATAAAACTTTTGACATTGAGTATTGAAAGCTGCATGAAACCTCTCAGGGAGGAGATGCTAGCAGGGGGCAAGGATCGATACCACTCACGAGCATCCCCGTCTAATGAGAACATGAACATCTTCATTAATACATCCTCATGATGTATCTCCCACTGATGCATGAGTTCATGAAACTCATGGAGGTGCTCGGCAGGGTTGTCATCTTTGTGTTCTCTAAATATGGGCAAAAAATCAACCCACTGATCCACAATAGGAACAACATTTGGAAAACCAGGAACAACAGAGAAATTAAAAAAAGCAAACCTCCGAGCCAAGATTTTGTCCATTTCAAACCAGTGGAGTCACCAATCGATTTTAGAATAATGGAGTCTCCATTGGATTCTTTAATCATGGAGTCGCCAGGTGAATGATATGCAGTCTGAATGTGTCTGGTCTTTGTTCACCATCAAAGATCAGATCTGATCGTTATCATTCTCCCAGAGAATTTTTCAATCTGGGACAGCAGTTAAAGCCTTCTCAAGAAAGATTTCCTTTTTAGATAATCTTATTTTAGGTCAACTTCAGGTGTTTCCAGAGGCAGCTGTGGAGTAGACCTTGTGTATTTGCCTATGGAAGCCACAACTAAAATAGTGGAGTCGCCAGGTGCAAGATATGCAATCTTCAATGGTACTGATTTCTTATGCACCTTCAGAATCATAAATTCTTTGTCATTCTATCCCAGGGAAATGTCTTCAACTCGTTCCCTGGCAATGACGCCATGAATGTTAGTACTGAAAGTCACCCTCAGATTGCGGGAGGCTAAGCCCAGTACACATCAGATTTTTTGGTGGATATTGGTTTTATATGAGTGGAGGTCAATGGACAAAACTCAATATATGAATGATGTTCAACACAGAACTGGGCAAGAAATGCATAGGGAAGTGAGGGCCACAACTAACTTCAGTCAGTGAATTGAGTTTAAGTGTGAGCAGAGGGAAGACTTAGTAAGAAAGGTGGAAAACACTGTTATGGGCATCAGGCCTTCAAGCAGCTTGGAGAAGAAAAACTCAGACTCAAGATCACTCTTAAGCTCAAGCTTCAAACACTAAAATATGTCCAAACAACACAATCACAATAGCACAATCATCAAACCTACATCACCATGCAGCTACAACAACTCGATTGGATCCTCCATGCCCGAGCCATTTAGTCTAAGAGGGTAAAAGATCACAAGGAAGCTGATTAAAACTGGTCATGGTACCGCTGCAATCAAACCTACATTACAACAACATAACAACCCTCGACTAGATCCCCCATGGCCGAGTGTTTTATCACAGTTTTTACAAAGAGATGAAAAGAGACTAACTTCTATTAATCTGAAAGTCTCAAATCCGATACATAACCAGAGAACAATTCTTGCATCAAAACATTACTAAATAGGGAGCTCTACTCAACTAGTTGACGACCTTAACAAAATATTAAAACTAATTATTTATACTAAGAACAATTCGCCACTACCAGGAGTGTGACCTGGCTACTATAATCAAAGCTTTGCGTTGGTGACTTCTTCTATCAGACTGAATGTGCATCCCTCTGTTAGACGTGAGCTCAAATCAGCATGGGCCTGCAGAAAAATCCATCCACAGGGGTACCTCGGACTAACAACTTTGATTTCCATGACCGACTCCTCCATACTTTCTAATTACTGAGTGAGTCGAGGTTTCAACAACCCGACCTACCTTCCATTAACTACTTTTCCTCGGAGATTGAACGAGACCTGATGCTCAGGGGGGCGGCCACGTGCTGCTCTCGGATAGGATGCCATATAGACACGAGATTGTGGGGCCGTCAAAAGCGGTTTGTATTTAGATCGCTTTTAGGCCCGTAATCCATCACCTTTCACCACGTAATACTTTTGCATTACCATGGTTTCAATTGCGGGACCACTCAAGAAAATTATCGCCCGAGCATGTTGTGTCCTGGCAATGAACTGTGGTCGTAGATCTCGTCCTGATCTGGGAGATGGACGCACCTACTAGATTTAGTGCTCCTACCAAGCTTAACCACCCACCAACTTTAAAATCCACCAAATTGTGCCCTGGGGGAGGGGGACGCTACTTTTGACGTTGAACAATAATACCTCCTAGAGGATGATCTGACGTGGAGGTTTGATGTCATCATGTTGATGCGTCATGAAAGAGAAGCGACATGTGTCACTAAGAAAGAAGCGAATAATATGCCCATGACTGCCTGGACTGAGTGCCACGTGTCATTGCTAGATAGGTGTCAAGTGTCACGACCGATGAGTACACCACACGTCTACACTGATGAATGCCACGTACTCTCTTAAATTGACGACTGAGATCTCCTTCGGGTCTCCGGGCTCCGGGAAAATGAAAACTCAAATTTATTTTTTCCTTGAAGCAAAACATCTGGAGTTAAGGATCCGATGACGTGTGGCCTCCAGAGATCGACAACTGAGATCCCTTCATGGCTCCGGGCTTCGGACTTCTCAATATTCAAACTTTATTTCTCCCAAGCAAATTTGTCGGAGGTATGGATCCGTTGACGCGTGGCCCCGCCGATGGATGGTCCAGATTCACTTCAAGCACTTCGGGACTTTGGGCACTTCGGGACTTCGTGTTTTGGCCCTTCAGGAAATTCATGCACTTCTCATTTCAAGAATCCCAAAGCTCATTTCCCCAAACACTTGGATCGGATGCCACATGTCCCCTTTAAGATCTACGACTCATGCTTGTTTCGGGACTTTGGAATTTTCCCTTCGCTATACTTGGTGCAATTTTGAGATTCTGAATACCCGTGAGCCACTGATCTAAACTCCACTTGGGATCTCCATCATTCAAAACTGAACCCGCCTACTGGTTGCGTTTCAAACCCGAAATAGACTGCCATGAAAGCTACGCCTGGTGTCCATGGCTGCGGACTGAGTGAACAAGGACTTGGACGACTTGCTGTGGGTTGGGGAAAACATAGAGAATGGTGACTGAAACAAAGGAGATGAGTGCTCGTCCTCGGAGAAAAACGGAGGGTCTTGGGGCCGAGGTTTCTGTCGGGTAAGATATTTAAGGAAAACTAGGACGCTCAAACAAACAAGGGCAAACAGAGAATGATTTACAAGACGAAAGGGGAAAAACTTAAGATTTGGCCTGCGAAAAGGAGAGGGACAGGGAAAAAATACAAACTTAGGTACCAACTACGAACACATACGACTCCAAACAACATTATGTGATAAAAAAATCATACAAGGAATGGTAACAATAGTTTACTCATCTTCCTTCCACGCACCTTAGTGATAACAAAGTGTGGCACCATAATAAAATTTTGTTCAAATAATAAAATGATCATATGTAGATTAAATTGACTAAACCTTACAGTAGATGTTGAAAGTAGAGAAAGACTACATTGGAGATTAGACACATAAGGCATAAGGTTCCATAAGTGTGCATGGACAACCCAAAACATCTTGCATAAAAAAAAAATGGATGGAAGAAAACACAACAATAGTTGTCATAAGGAAACTATCAAAACATTTTATTTTCTATAATATCAAATAAATTCATTGTATGGGATGGTACAAGTTCAATTAGGGAAGGGAATCTACAAGAGGAAATTCCTTTTATTTTATCTATATTCAAATCTGACCAAAATATTTTATTTTCTATAATATCAAATAAATTCATTGTATGAGATGGTACAAGTTCAATTAGAGCATGGAATCTACAAGAGGAAAGTCCCTTTATTTTATCTATATTCAAGTCTTACCATAGTAGAACTCACAAAACACCTCCCATTTCTTCCAATAGGGACAAAAATTATTGTTAAAAGGTGAAAATCTAGCTATGTGCATGTTCAACCTTGATCTCGATGTTGAACCTTATATAAACACTTTTTTTTTTAATAAATTCAAAGTTAAGCGAGGACATTCTTAGCTTACAAAGGTTTCATGTTTCATGAACTTTGTGAATGACATATTGATGACAACAATGTGTATTTAGTTTGAATCCTTGCACATTGCTGGTTTGACATTGTACCTGACATCTAGGCATCTTCAAGTCTAGTTAAAAAAAATTGGCACTTTTCAGAAACCCTCGCACATGCTAGGCAATAGGGAAGGTTGTGATGGATGCTAAACTAAACTCAACTTATTTGAGACAATCACACAAATCTTAATTCAAACTTCCTTCTCATCTTAATCGAGAGAATGATGCAACGTACGCAAATTGGATAAAAAAATTAGGTATCAGAGGATGGGAATATATACTCATAATGATGAAACATATGGCCTTTGTTGTCCATAAACGTAGATGCAAACCTTCTTCATCTCTTCCTCGGACCTCTTTACTGCAAAGATATACATAATATAAATTTCACAATACATGGTATTTTTCCCGGGCATAAAAAGATTCTAGGCCTTCGATCTTTGGTTCTCAAATTGCATATGACGAGAAATCATCACAATCAAAAGCCTAATATAAGGAGAAGTTTGAATGCCATAACATTTTGGTGTAAGAGTTTATAAAATCCCAACATTTTAATTAGACATACCATTCATCATAATAAGAACAAATTCATATATTAACCTACATCAATTCTATTAACATATATGCTATTTATTAATTATAATTAAATATATTTTTTCATAATTAAATAAACATATGATTTACTAAAACCTACAAAATTGACTTAACATCCATGGATAACATCTTGAAAACATTATACCACTTTTTAATAATTTTCTCATAATTTTAAACAATTTTTTAACCACTTATATTATCTCATACATGGCTATCTCACCATCACCTTCCCATAAATATAACGCATATCCGAATTTTGTGTTTATAATTATTTACACTATATGCACATCCTAATTTGTTTTTATAATTATTAATGTATTAAAA
>SNQJ01S0058403.1:30955-52356 GCA_010110895.2 Picea sitchensis | reverse complement strand
TAGTTAAGATCAACTTGGTGTAATCGATCATTTTCAAAATTCAAACACACTGTTTTCGTTTGAACCCAAATAATTGAGACCCGCATCCACAGTGATTGAAGTGATAGCTCCACAACCTCAATGGTCAATTGACTGTTGACTTCGTTATTTAAAAGATGCATTTTCATACAATGAATGCAATTTGATTAAAGATTAATCAAATTGACTTCATACTATTGACTTCATTGTTTAAAAGTCTCAACCAATCAATTCATTTTATTTTGATTAACCCTATCCCACGGCTTAGTACGTGTTAATGAGGTGGCTGCCTGAATGCTTAGTGCATTTTTATAGTACAGGTTAATGACAATGGTTGCTGTCTATAGACTTCATCGTTCAAAAGTTCGACACACCGCCTGAATTTTGAATGACTGCTGACTTATTTATTTAGAATTTATGGACCATCAATTCTTTCATTTTCGAAAGGCCGGAACATGTTGAAAAATATTATACTTTACAAATGGAAAATCTTGCAAAGAAATTTAGTTTCGCTAATTGTAGTCAACTTTTGAGTATAAAAGAAGTTGGTTAATTTTTTTTAAACTTTCTAATTTGAACATTTTGTTTCATAAGAAAATTAGGAAAATATTGATGGTGTGTATCTAATAAAAAAGATTTTTAAATAATAATGTGGATAGTAAATTAACTATTTACATGGTACTAGGCATGTTATTATCTTATGTTATACAAAAAAATAAATTATTGGGTTTTCATTTGGGATTGATTTGGTATAAATCATGATTTTATAATAAATTTTGATTGTTTTTTTATTGAGAATAAATATATATTTTTTCTTTTTTACTAGGAGTTTGATCTACATAATCATTTTGATCAAGTTCTCTTGCAGTCATAAATAACTCACTAGTTGTCATTTAGGGCTCATTTAGGAGGAAACACATGTTCTTAACCATTCTGCCTCCTCAAGCTGTACACTTGATATTATCAGAGACTTTAAAATGTGCTAATTATCTTCTTTTCTTCTGCATGCACTTCTCCTTAGTCGACTCGTCGCATGATTTTCTCCTGCGCAATTCCCAAAAATGGTCCCAAAATGTCCTGCTCCAATAGGCCCCCAACACTCACCTATGGCTCGTCCTCAGCCACTTTAGGCCTTCTTCCACGTTGCAATGAACTTTTGGAATGTTTCTCTTGCAGTTGTCACCTTTTCCTTTCCTTGTGTTTCCTGCTACAAAATTCCTTTTGTTGTTTCTAGAGTAAATGCGGGTCTTCAACTTCTTTGCACTCTCTTGCACTATCTACTTCACTATGCCTTGCACAACTGCAAGTTCCTTTGTTACCAGGAACACTTCCTCCTACAACGTCTCAATATTTTGTGTGTGAGCTTATTGTTCTGCTCTCATTTGGTTCATGTAATATTCCAGATATAAAATAGTATGCAGGACAAAAATAATTAGCTAGAAATGGCAGATAAACAATGATATAACCAGAACAACACCACAATAATACCAAGATAATACCAGAATAACACGAGAAAGAGAACTTTGATTACTGAGTGCAATGTTCACTTGCCTCTTCGAGGGGGAAACCTCCAGCAAAGCAGATCTCTATTACAATAATATCCAAGACAAAAATTATCATACCCTCGATTCCTATTTATACTAAATATGTCTATCAAAAGAACAATCTAGAGGAAGATCCTTCTAGAAGCGGAAGCTTCTATTAGGTCTTCTTACATTTGACTTATTCTTCCTTATTGTTAGGCCTTATTAATATTGACCTTTATTACATGGAAATATACAATTCTACCTACGTGAGGGGTTAGGTCCCTAACATGTCCCCCCCCTTAAAATCATCCTTGTCCTTAAGACTTGAGATGAGGAAATTGTTGCAGAATGGTAGTTGGCTCCCAGGTGGCATCTGCTGGAGTTGTATCTTTCCACTAGACTAACACTTCCTTGATGGTTTGTTGACACAGATGACGCTCATGTTGGCCCAAAATTGCTTGTGGTTGTAGCCAAATGGAGCCTTCTTCATCCAACTCGGGAAGGTTGGTTTGAGTTTGACATTTAGTTCCAATCACCTTCTTTAAGCATGAAACATGAAAAATAGGATGGAGCTTAGAATGATTGGGAAAAGCTAACTGATAGGCCACCTATCCCACACACTTGAGAATGGTATAAGGGCCATAAAATTTGGGCACCAGTTTCTGACAATGGTCAGCCTTGAAAGAATTTTTCTTGTCAGGTTGCAGTCGAAGAAACACCTGATATCCTTCTGCAAATTAACATTCAGAGCGACCTTGATCTGCTTGTTGCTTCATGCGATTCTAGGCCATGACCAAATTCTCTTTGAGGGTATGGAGAATAGCCTCTTGAACTGTAATTGTTTGGTCAACCGCATGGACCTTCGAGACACTTGGCAAGTATGAGAGAATTGAAGGTGGATTTTGTGCATATACTGCTTCAAAAGGAGTCATGTGGGTAGATGTATGGTAAGAAGTGTTGTACCACCATTCAACTAGTGGTAACCATTGAGCCCACTTATTTTTCCTTTCCGATGCAAAACACCTCAAATATGTTTCCAAATACTTGTTCACAACTTCAGTTTGACCATCAGTCTGGGGATGATAAGTTGTGCTGAGATGCAATTGGGTGCCTTGTAGCTTGAACAGTTCTTGCCAAAAATTGCTAGTGAAAGTTGGGTCATGATCAGAAACAATAGAATGAGGCATGCCATGAAGCCTACAGACCTGATCCATGAAAAGTTCAGCCACAATGGAGGTTGTAAATGGGTGTTGAAGAGCATAGAAATGAGCATACTTGGAAAGACGATCAACTACCACCATGATGATTGATTTATTTCATCATTTAGGTAAGCCTACAATAAAATCCATAGAGATATCCTGCCAAATAGCAGGGGGATTCATAAGTGGTTGTTGTGTGCTAGAAGATTTGACTATTTCTCCCTTGTTGCGTTGACAAACATCACATTCAACCACAAAATTGCGAACATCCTATTTCATACTGTTATCACATATGTTGGTTAGGGGGGTGTTATTCCTTTAGAATGAACACCACAGAAAAAAGAATGATAAGAAGTGTGCTAAAAACCCACTTATCCTAAGTTTTTGTGATCGAGCGCATTATTTTAAGAGGTGTGTGGGTCTGAGTGGCTGAGACCTGGGCGCTCAGATCTATGGCGCAGGTTCAATTCCAGACCCCTCCCTCCATTCTGCCTTTAACGGGGGAGGGGGTCCGATATGGTGGTTTTCTAGTGTGGTCCCCCCACTATCATGGCACCTCCTCGTGATGTCGAACCCCCCATACNCCCCTGATATTTCGCTTATTGCTTCTGTTTACCACCCTCACCTCCCACTGACACTTGTCTTCCACTCACCTGTCCCTTCTCCGCCGTTATGTCAGCACCACTCCTCACTTATCCCCGTCTGCCATGTGTACTCCACTTCCCGTCTCATTTCACTTCCCCTTCCAGCCTCCATCTCTCACAACCCACCATCTGTCTCCCATGCTGTCCCCACCTATGTGGTCATCCCCATTCTCCTTTCGCCACCACATCCTCTTCTCTGCCTCACCATTGCCATGTCCTTCCACTTGGCCACCAAGCATGTTTTGTATCCTGCTGAAACCGTGCCTGTTGCCTCGCCCGTTTCTCCTCGTCAGCATCCATGGTCGCCGGCTAATCTTCCCCGTATTCATCCAACAAGGCGCAGAAAGCGAAAAAAAGACAAGCACATCTCCAAGCATGGGCGTTGACTCTATTTACTCAGATCCTGATGAATCAGTTAATGAAAGTGTGGAAGGTGGGTGAGACATCATCTCCTTCCATAAAGATAAGGTCGGAAATGGACAAAGCGCAAATGCAGGCTGTCAGTCTGGACTGACAGAGATCACGTCCAACAGAAGATTGCATGGACAATCTGATCAACGTCTTCATGCGTAGCCTGACAGAGAAGCTCATCAACATAAAGCCTTGAATGCATGACATGATCACATTTCAGGCAATCCGAGCCAATTCTAAGTATATGTAGGCATTTTTTCCATTTTGTTAGTGTCGATGGTAGAGCTGATCTCCCGTATGTAATGTTTTAGTCAAGTTCCTGGTTCTCCAGTTATGAATGTGATTCTGAAACTTCTTGTTTAATAATAATCAGCTTTCTCCTTCGTTTATCTTGACCTCTGATACTAGAAACTCGGGCATGGATGATCCAGTCGAGTTGTTGACTGTAATGTAATGTAGGCTTGATTACATTGCTGCTATAACATTTTCAGTATCTCGAAGTTCTCATATCCGAGAGGATCTCGCCTCTTAAGCTTTTCCTCCCTAGTCTACTGGAAGATCAGATGTCCAGAGTAGTCCTATACACTTTCTCTTGTTCTTCCACCTATTCGCCACTATACTATTTTATTGTTTGAAGTTAGATAGAGACCTCATTATCTATGCATAATTGCCCCTAGTTTATGAGTTAAAACGATATATCTTGAGTTTGCATCCATTAGACCACTATTAAAACCAATTCGTGACATATAAAACTAATGGGTATTGAGCTTACTCCTGCTGCAATCCAGGAGTGACTCCTAGTGCTAACATTTTTGGCACCGTTGCCGGGGACGAAGTTGAAGATTTTCCCCGGGATTGAATGACATCGAGCCTCTGATTCTGAAGGTGCATCAAGCATTAGATCCCTACAATATTGCTACTGTGCACCTGGTGACTCCATTGTGATGACTCCACTGTGGTGAACCTACTGTTTCAGTTGTGGCTTCTAGAGACAGGCATATGAGGTCTACTCCTCAGTTTCCCTTGATAATACTTGAAGCCGACCCAGAGAAGCTTATTAGAAAGGGAAAGGCTCCCAGAGAAGGAGCTCCTACTACTGAACCAGGTATTTCTGATAGTTCTCATTGCCCTCTGTTAGAGACTCCAATATCTGCTTCTCAGTTTCCTATCAGACCTCTTGTTGGAGTTTCTCATTTTTTAAATTTCGGGAGTGTTCCTGTTGAATTTTCTCCTCGTGGTATTGGATTAGAGGGAGAGAGATTTGTCACTCCTATTTCCCCTAACGTTGCAGCTTGGTCTAGACCCACAAATTCAGAAGATTTTCCTACCCTAGGGTTTACCTCCCCTCCTCCTCTCACTATTTCTACTATTGTGCCCACACCAACCCCTATTCCCTTAAGCCCTGCAACCTTTTCTTCAAATCCTTTGTTGTTACCTTTTCCTCCTACAAGCTCATTTCTAGTATCCCCAGGTTGAACCCCTTCCCCTCCTAGTTCTCCTCCACCTCATATCCCTATGGCAGGCGCTAATCCCCTTGTAAATAGAATGGATGCCATAGTGGCTGTGAGATATGCCCCTCTAGTCCTACCTCAGCCAATGAATCCTCTCCCTACTAGAGATTACTCTAAGTATATGCCTAAATTCATTGGAGAGGAGGAAATAACTGCTGAAGAGCACCTTGCTGATTTCTACAGTTATGGAGACAACCTGAACATTGAAAATGAATATGTCTGGATGAGAGTCTTCATCCAAAGTCTTGATGGTGAGGCAAGGAAATGGTTTAGGGGACTGACCCCTGGATCTATTGTTGGGATTGAAGCTCTAGATAATTCCTTCTTGAGACAATGGGGAGATAAGAAATACTTCATGTATTATATGAAAGAGTTTGGGTCCTTGAAGAGAAAGGAAGGAGAGTCTGTCTCTGACTTCTCCAAAAGATTCAATAAGATGTACAACAAGATCCCTGTTGAAACAAAACCCTCAGAAGCCTCTGCCAAAATATCTTATGCTAGTTCCTTTGACCCTGATTTCTGCCTCCTGCTCAGAGAAAGAAGAGCTACTTCCTTGGCTAACATGCAAGATGCAGCCCTGGAAGTAGAATCCAATGTGTTGGCAGTTAATAGGCTCAAAAGCAAATCTGACAGAGACAAAGGAAGAGGGAGATCTGAGGCCTCAACCTCTGGTTCTTCTGTAGCTCACCCTCAAGTAGATGAGTTGACCAAGATGGTAAAGTCCCTGTCTGTAGAGATGGAGAAAATGAAAATGGAGGGGAAGCGGACATACAAAAATACCCAAAACATTGATAACAGAGGCAACTTCAGGAGGCCAAACAACAATGTTCCTCGGATTATGCCAAGGGAACAAAGAGACAGAGATAGGAGTGATCAGAAAATCCAAACTCCTCTCCAAAACAACCTTGTTATTGATGAGGAGGGAGGAGAAGAGGAGCTCGACCCATGAATTCATTGCATTGGAGACACCTTCCCTTTTCCCCATTTAACTCAAGCTGCCTTTGAGGAGTCCATCATGAACAATCAAATAAATGAGATGAGTAAGGGGGAGAAATCCAATAGTAGTCCCAATAAATACAATCTCAAGTCAAAGAAGAAAGAGGGGCAGTATAACACCCCTGATCAACCCCTCATAGCAGAAAGGCCTGCTAAGCCTGTAGAAATCACTGCCAAGGAAAGGAAAACTTAGAATCTCTCATCGATAGCTAAAGACCCTGTCCCAGAGGTGAGGGAAATTCTGAAGCCTCCCTCCTCCTTTAACTTTGAGCATGAAATGCAAAAATCAAAATTCATGTCCCCCTTTCAGAGCTAGTTAAACATGAAGATTTCAAAAGGTCCCTCTCCAAACTGCTACAGTCCGAGACACCTCAGCTTCCCTCAGACTCAGTGAATCTCCAAGATGAAAAACCAACAGTCATCTTAGTCCCTATGGTAGAAGATAGAAAAAATCCATCCCCTCCCTTCTACACATACCTAAACATACATGATAAGGTGCTGCATAATTGCTTGATGGATTCAGGGGCTTCCCACAACCTCATGCCTAAAACAGTCATGGAAGAACTGGGACTGGAAGTAATGAAGGCCTATCATGATCTGTACTCTTTCGATTCAAGGAGGGTGCAATGTCTTGGAGTCATCAAAGATCTGGTGGTAACCTTGTTTTAGCTACCCATGAAGAGTGTGGTCATGGACATTGTGGTAGTTGATGTCCCTCCCAAGTTTGGCATGCTATTGTCAATATCGTGGATTAAAAATCTTGGGGGAACATTACAGATGGACCTAACATATGATACTATTCTAGTCTATGGAGGGGAGCACAGAAGACTGTACAGAGAAGCTCAGTTGGCCTACATTGTCAGTGGTGAGGTAGACCCTGCCAACCATCCCATCTTTTCCCTTGACACTAATTTAGGATCCAGCTTGTTGTAGCTCACCAACACCCCTGAGGCTCCTCTTCAAATCAGAAAGAAACCAATTCCCCCCTAGGAGGATTCTCCCCCAATCACCTCTGTGTGGAAAATTTCTTCGACGAGGCTTCTTCTAAATATGGTGTTGGTGCGGGGGTAGTTTTTGTTTCCCCTGCTCAGGAAATTATATCTTTGTCATACAAATTAGAGTTTGAAGCTACCAATAATGTGGCAGAGTATGAAGCTCTTGTTTTGGGCTTAAGGGCTGCAAAGGACATGGGGATTAAAGAAATATTTGTGTTTGGAGATGCTGAGATGATTGTTCAGCAGATCAAAAATATTTATCAGGCCAAACACCCTCGGCATAGGAGTTACAGAAATGGAGCCTGGGACCTCATTGACAGTTTTTTTTTTCTGGTTTTCAATATATCATTTATTCCTAGAGGAGAAAACATTGTGGCTAATTCCCTGGCTATTTCAGCGAGCAATTTCAAAGTCCCTTTGCCACCCAAGCTTAGGTATGATACATAAGTAAAATACAGGCCCTCCATACCTGACAATGTCAAACATTGGGAGGTTTTTTAGGATGATCTTGAAATCAAAAGATTCTTGGGGACTGTTGATGAATTGTCTGCATTTCACATTGATCAAGACCCTACTTCTGAAGCCGACCCTTATGCTGATGATATTCTAAACAAGATTTTTGATCATCATATTGTCCAGCTACCCAACAATCACATTCCAAAGGGACTGGTTCCTTTGGAAAGGATTTTTGATAGAAATGATGTGGCAGTAAAGGGAAAAATCTCGGATGATAATGTTGATGCAGCCGAGTGCAACATTGGCACAGAGAAGGAGCCAAAGTTTGTCAAGTTGTCAAGCATCTTGACAAGAGAGCATAGGGTTGAGTATGTTGAGTTGTTAAGGGAATTTGCTGATGTTTTTGCTTGGACCTATGAAGACCTCAAGACATATGACACAACTGTCATTGAGCATAATATTCCCGTAAAGAAGAGGCTAGGCCATTCAGGTAGAAGCTAAGACAAATTAATCCTATGTTGCTTCTTGTCATGGAGAAAGAAGTAAAGAAGCTATTGGATGCCCATATCATTGTCCCCTTGAGATATTCTGAATGGGTCACCAACCTGGTCCCAGTGAGAAAGAAAAGTGGAGAAATCAGACTCTGTGTTAATTTCAAAAATATGAATAGGAGCTCAAAGAAGGACAATTACCCCTTGCCAAAGATGGAGGATATCTTACAAAGGGTAACTAGTTCATCAAGGATATCTATGATTGATGGCTTTTTGGGATACAATCAGATATCGGTCTTGCTTGAGGATAGAGAAAAAACAACCTTCACCACTCCTTGGGGCACATTCATGTATGCCAAAATGCCTTTTGGATTGATGAATGCAGGGGCAACATTTCAGCGAGCCATGGACATAGCCTTCATTGGGGAAAGGGATCATTTTGTAGTGATCTATCTAGATGACATAACAATATTTTCCATATCTAATAAAGAACATTGTTGTCATCTGAGGAAAGTTTTCCTTAAATGTCGAAGGTTTGGTCTTTCCCCGAACCCTAAGAAATCACTCTTTGCCATGAAGGAGGGAAAGTTGTTGGGGCATATGGTATCTGCTGAGGGAGTGAGAATTGATCCCAACAGGGTGGAGGCAAATCAAATTAGGCCACTTCCCAGGTCCACAAAAGAAGTCCAGTCTTTTTTGGGCAAGATTAATTTTTTAAGAAGGTTTGTTTCAAATTTTGCTGAGTTGGTAAAGCATATCAAAACCATGCTCAAGAAGGGGAATGAACTAAAATGGAGTATTGAGCCTAGGGAGTCCTTTGACCAAATAAAAAAGGCTTTGACGGAGGCACCTGTGCTCATTAGTCCTGATTATTCCAAGGACTTTTTGATCTTTTATTTCTCTTCCTTTGACACAGTGGTTGTTGTCCTACTACAAAAGAATGATGTAGGGCTAGAGAAGCATATTTCCTTTTTTAGCAGAGCACTGAGGGATGCTGAGATCAGGTATGACATCATGGAAAAGAAAGCCTATGCCTTGGTGAAACCTCTCAAATCTTTCAGAGTCTATGTCTTGCACTCAAAGGTCATTGCATATGTTTCTTTAGCTATTGTGAAGGACATTCTCATTCAGCCAGACATAGATGGGAGAAGGAGCAAATGGATTGCCAAAATCCTTGAGTTTGATTTGGAAATAAAGCCCACCAAGCTAGTTAAAGGGCATGGTTTAGACAAGTTGTTGGCTGAATCTAATTATAAATCCTTGGGGGTTAACTTCGTCAATGTTTGCTCATAAAATCAGCGGGTAGAAATGTCTAACAAGAGCTCTCAGGATAGCTTACCACTAGCAGAATGCACCTGGTATGGAGACATGTTATATTTTATGCAAGAATTAAAGCCTCCTAATGGAATGGGGAAGATCAAGGCAAGAGATTTAAAGCTCAAAGAAATCAGATATTTCCTTATTGACCAGGTCTTATATTGGAAGGACCCTCTAGGAGTGCTTCTGAGATGTTTAAACCCACAAGAGGCCCAAAGAATTATGTTTGATTTTCATAGCAGCTTATGTGGGGGACATTATTTCTGGAAAACAACAGCCTACAAAATCCTCAGGTTTGGGTATTATTGGCCCACTTTATTCACTGATGTATGCAGAGAGATCAAAGCCTGCATCAAATGTAAAAAATTCTCAGGAAAGCAACAACTCAAATCCTTGCCACTGAAGCCTGTAGTAGCTTCAAAACCCTTTTAGCAATGGGGGTTGGACTTCATTGGGGAGATTCATCCTGCTTCAAGTGGTCAACACAGGTGGATCCTAACTGCAACATATTATTTCACCAAATGGATAGAAGCCATCCCCACCAGGAGTTCTTCACACAAGGTAATCATTAATTTCTTGGAGGATATCATAGCAAGGTTTGGCTGTCCTAGTAGAATTATCACTGATAATTTTGCATCTTTCAAGTCTGAGCCTTTGATCAAGTTCTGTGAGAAGTTTGGGATTTCATTAATTCACCCCACTCCTTATTATCCCCAAGGAAATGGACTGGCAGAGTCTTCTAACAAAGGTCTGATTCAAGCTTATTAAAAGATTGTTAGAAGAAAATAAGAAGGCATGGGATTCAAAGCCAAAATTCGCTCTGTGGGCCGATCGAGTGACAACAAAAAGATCCATAGGTATCTCCCCTTTCCAGCTTGTTTATGGGACTGAAGTTGTTTTCCCCTCCCAGCTGGCTCTACCTATAGAAAAGTTATTTCAATATTATCAAGGAGAGCTTGATGATATGATCAGAAGGATTCATCAACTGGTGGAAGCACAATAGACCAGAGAGCAAGTGATGGACAGAGCTCATGATCATCAACAAAGGATCAAGCAAGCCTTTGACAAAAAGGCAAGAAAAGAAGATTTCCAACTGGGAAATCTAGTGCTTAAATGGGATGCACCTAGGCAGGACATAGGAAAGCACAACAAGTTTGAAGCCCTATGGATCGAGCCTTTCACAATCTCTGAAGTATTTTCAAATAATACTTACAGTTTGCAGGACTTGAAGGGTGAAGAAGTTTTTAATGGCCCTGTGAATGGGCATTTCCTGAAGAAATGTTTTATTTGAGCCCCGAGTGGTTTCCTTGTGTTTGTAAATATTGTTTTCCTGTTTATCTCTTCAGTTTTAATAAATGACTCCATAGCCCAAAGTAAGGAACTGAAGTTGCATAAAGGTTCTTAGAGCCTTACAGGGAGGACTCTATTCCCCATGGAGCCTAATGTTATCACATATGTTGGTAAGGGGGGTGTTCTTCCTTCATAATGGACACCACGGTAAAAAGAATGACAAGAAGTGGGCTAAAAACCCACTTATCCTAAGTTTTTTTTATCGGGCGCATTATTTTAAGAGGTGCATGGGTCTGAGCGGCTGAGATCTGCGCGCTCAGATCTACGACGCAGGTTCAATTCCAGACCCCCCCCCTCCATTCTGCCTTTAAAGGGGGGGTGGTCCGATATGGTGGTTTTCTAGTGTGGGCCCCCCACTATTGTGGCGCCTCCTCGTGATGTTAGACCCCCTCCCCGCGCTAAACCACTAACCACCTACCCCCCCCCTTCGATATTCCACTTACTGCTTTCATTTATCACCCTCACCTCCCGCTGACACTTGTCTTCCACTCACCTGTCCCTTCTCCACCGTTGTGTCAGCGCCACTCCTCACTTATCCCCACCTGCCATGTGTACTCCACTCCCCATCTCATGTCACTTCCCCTTCCAAACTCCGTCTCTCACAACCCACCATATGTCTCCAGTGTTGTCCCCACCTGTGTGGTCATCCCCATTCTCCTTTCGCCACCACATCCTCTTCTCTGCCTCACCATTGCCACATCCTTCCACCTGACCACCAAGCATGTTTTGTATCCTACTGAAACCGTGCCCATCACCTCGCCTGTTCCTCCTTGTCAACATCCACGGTTGCCATCTAATATTCCCTGTATGCATCCAACAAGGTGCAGAAAGTGAAAGAAAGACAGCCACATCTCCAAGCGCGGGCGTTGACTATGTTTACACAGATCCCGATGAATCAGTTAATGAAAGTGTGGAATGTGGGTGAGACATCATCTCCTTCCATAAATAGAAGGTCAGAAATGGACAAAGCGTAGAGGCAGGCTGTCAGTATGGACTGACATAGATCACATCCAACAGAAGACTGCATGGACAGTCTGATCAACATCTACATGCGTAGCCTGATAGAGAAGCTCATCCATGTAAAGCCTTGAATGCATGAGATGATCGCGTTTCAGGTAGTCCAAGCCAGTTCTAAGTATATGTAGGCATTTTTGCCATTTTTTTAGTGTCGATAGTAGAGCTGAGCTCCCATATCTAATGTTTTAGTAAAGTTCCTGGTTCTCCAGTTATGAATGTGATTCTAAGACTTCTTGTTTAATAACAATCAACTTTATCCTCTGTTTATCTTGACCTCTGATACTGGAAACTCGGGCATGGATGATCCAGTTGAACTGTTGTGACTATAATGTAATGTAGGTTTGATTACATTGTTGCTATAATGTTTTCAGTATCTCAAAGTTCTTAGATCTGAGAGGATCTCGCCTCTGAAGCTTTTCCTCCCTAGGCTACTAGAAGACCGGATGTCCAGAGTAGTCCTATACACTTTCTCTTGTTCTTCCACCTATTCGCCACTATACTATTTTACTATTTGAAGTTAGATCGAGACCTCATTATCTATGCATAATTGCCCCTAGTTTCTGAAATAAAACGATATATCTTGAGTCTGCATCCATTAGACCACTATTAAAACCAATTCATGACATATAAAACTGATGGGTATCGGGCTTACTCCTGCTGCAATCCAGGAGTGAATTTTGGTGCTAATACATACCATACCAGAAAAAACAACGTTTGACCCGGTCATAGGTTTTGGTAAACCCGAAGGGCCCAGCGGTGGGTGTAGCATGAAGCTCAGAAAGTACCGTGGATTTAATTTTTGATTGTTTACTTAAATACAAATGACCTTTGTATCGAATCTCATCATTGAGACAAGAGTACCCTCGGGAGACTAGAGAATTGTCTTGCAATTGTTGTATCAGATGCAAACTTTTGGGATCGTGTAGCCATTCTTGGCGAACAACTTGGAGCCAATTTGGGACAATGAAGGAGAGAAAAAAGGGACCCTTCATTTTCATATTTTATGGAAAGTGCATCAACAACCACATTGTATTTTCATTTCTTGTAAATGATCTCATAATCATATCCAAAGAGCTTAGTCACCCATTTTTGTTTCTCTAGGGAGGAAAGGCATTGTTCCAGAAAATACTTGAGGCTTTGATGATCTGTCTTAATTTGGAAGTGTTTCCCCAATAGATAAGGGCGCCAAAGATCCGTGACATGCAGAATAGCCAACATTTCCTTTTCATAGATTGATTTTCCCAAATGTCACTTTGACAGTTGTTTGTTGGTAAATGCCAAAGGCCGACCCTCTTGCATAAGGACTGCACCAATTCCTTTTCTAGAAGAATCACATTCCAGGACAAAGGTCTTTGTGAAATCAGGAAGGGATAGGACTAGAGTGGTGCACATTGCCATCTTCAAGGTTCGGAAATCTTGAGCAACTGCTGGAGTCCAAGTGAAAGAATTCTTTTTAAGGAGAGCAGTGAGAGGTGCTGCAATATTTCCATAATTCTTAACAAACTTGTGATAATAACCTGTTAAACCCATAAATCCACACAAGCTTTTGAGAGTCTTTGGGTGAGGCCAATATTGCATAGCTTCAATCTTTTTAGGATCCACCCAGACACCGACTTTGGCAACAAGATGACCCAAGTACTTGACTTCTGAAGCACCAAAAACACATTTATATTGTTTGAGGAAAAGTTGGTGCTGAGAGAGTAGATGGAGAACTCAATCCACATGAGCAAGATGGGATGTCCATGTTTTACTATATATGAGGATATCATCAAAGAAAACTAAGACAAAATGACGGAGAAAAGGACGAAATACATGATTCATGAGGCTTTGGAAAGTGGAGAGAGCATTACACAAGACAAAGGGCGTGACAAAAAACTCATAGTGGCCCTCACAAGTTCTAAATGCAGTCTTAGGAATGTTTTCCTCGTTCATACTGATCCGGTGGTAGCCAGAATGAAGATCAAGTTTAGTAAAGAACTGGGTGCCACTCAATTCATCCAAGAGGTCATCAATGACAGGAATGATAAATTTTTCTTTAATGGTGAGTTTGTTGAGGGTGCAGAAGTCAGGACACATGTGCCAAGAACCTTCTTTCTTAGTGACCATGACCACGGGAGAAGAGTAGGGGCTTGTATTAGGGTGGATAACACCTGTGTTGAGCAATTCTTGAACAATTTTCTCAATTTCATTTTTTTGGGAAAATGGATGACGATAGGGATAGATATTGGGAGGAAAGCTTCCTGGGACAAGGGGAATGGAATGATCATGAAAACCATGGGAAGGAGGGAGTCCCTGGGGAGTGGAAAAAACCACTTGATTTTTAGAGAGGATGGATTGGAGGTCCTGCGACACAGAGGGTGTCTCAGTGGCTTGTATGGCATGGAGTTGGGAAATAATTCCACACAAAGGATGGATTGGAGGTCTTGCGGAATAGAGGATGGATTGGAGGTCTTGCAGAATAGAGGATGGATTAGAGGTCCTGCGACATAGTTTGGGGATGATAAGTTGTGATGAGATGCAATTGGGTGCCTTGTAGCTTGAACAGTTCTTGCCAAGAATTGCTGGTGAAAGTTGGGTCGTGATAAAAAAAAATAGAATGAGGCATGCCATGAAGCCTACAGACCTGATCCATGAAAAGTTGAGCCACAGTGGAGGTTGTAAATGGGTGTTGAAGAGCACAGAAATGAGCATACTTGGAAAGACGATCAACTACCACCATGATGACTGATTTATTTCCTGATTTAGGTAAGCCTATAATAAAATCCATAGAGATATCCCGTCAAATGGTAGGGGGAATCGGAAGCGGTTGTAGTGTGCCAGGAGATTTGACTATTTCTCCCTTGTTGCGTTGACAAACATCACATTCAGCCACAAAATTGTGAACTTCATGTTTCATACCATTCTAGAAAAAAGAACGTTTGACCCGGTCATAGGTTTTGGTAAAGCCGGAGTGACCAGTGGTGGGTTTAGCATGAAGCTCAGAAAGTATCGTGGATTTAAGTTTTGACTGTTTACTTAAATACAAACGACCTTTGTATCGAAGCTCATCATTGAGCCAAGAGTAACCTGGGGAGACTATAGAATTGGCCTGCAATTGTTGTATCAGATGCGAACTTTTGGGATCGTGTAGCCATTCCTGGCGAACAACTTGGAGCCAATATGGGACAATGAAGGAGAGAGAAAAAAGGGACCCTTCAACTTCATATTTTATGGAAAGTGCATCAACAACCACATTGTCTTTTCATTTCTTGTAAATGATCTCATAGTCATATCCAAAGAGCTTAGTCACCCATTTTTGTTGCTCTAGGGAGGAAAGACATTGTTCTAGAAAATACTTGAGGCTTTGATGATCTGTCTTAATTTGGAAGAATTTCCCCAATAGATAAGGGCGCCAAAGATCCACGACATGGAGAATAGCCAACATTCCCAAATGTCACTGTGACAGTTGTTTGCTGGTAAAGGCCAAAGGCCAACCCTCTTGCATAAGGACTGCGCCAATTCCTTTCCTGGAAGCATCACATTCCAGGACAAAGGTCTTTGTGAAATTAGGAAGGGCCAGGAATAGAGTGGTGCACATGGCCATCTTCAAGGTTTGAAAATCTTGAGCAGCTTCTGGAGTCCAGGTGAAAGAATTATTTTTAAGTAGAGTAGTGAGAGGTGCCACAATATTTCCATAATTCTTAAAAAACTTGCGATAATAACCTGTTAAACCCAAAAATCCACACAAGCTTTTAAGAGTCTTTGGCTGAGGCCAATCTTGCATAGCTTCAATATTTGTAGAATCCTCCCAGACACTGGACTTGCCAACAAGATGAACCAAGTACTCGACTTCCGAGGCACCAAAAGCACATTTAGATTGTTTGAGGAAAAGTTGGTGCTGAGAGAGTAGATGGAGAACTCGATCCACATGAGCAAGATGAGTTGTCCAGGTTTTACTATAGATGAGGATATCATCAAAGAAAACTAAGACAAAATGACAGATAAAAGGATGAAAGACATGATTCATGAGGCTTTGGAAAGTGGAGGGAGCATTACACAAGCCAAAGGGCATGACCAAAAACTCATAGTAGCCCTCATGATTTCTAAATGCAGTCTTAGGAATGTTTTCCTCGTTCATATGGATATGGTGGTAGCTAGAACGAAGATCAATTTTAGTAAAGAACTGGGCGCCACTCAATTCATCCAAGAGGTCATCAATGACAAGAATGATAAATTTGTTTTTAATGGTGAGTTTGTTGAGGGCACAGAATTGAGGACACATGTGCCAAGAACCTTATTTCTTAAGGACCATGACCACATGAGAAGAGTAGGGGCTTGTACTAGGGTGGATAACACTTGCGTTGAGCAATTCTTGAACAATTTTCTTAATTTTATTTTTTTGGGAAAAGGGATGATGATAGGGACGGATATTGGGAGGAAGGCTTCCTAGGACAAGGGGAATGGAATGATCATGAACACCATGGGAAGGAGGGAATCCCTGGAAAGTGGAAAAAACCACTTGATGTTTAGAGAGGATGGATTGGAGGTCATGTGACACAGAGGGTGTCTCAGTGGCTTGTATGGCATGGAGTTGGGAAATAATTCCATAATGACCTTTTTTTAGCAGCTTTTCCATGCAATGGGAACTGATGATCTTTGGGGAACTGACAGTGATTCCTTGGAACTTATATTGTTGGCCCTCCTGGTCGAATTCCATGGTTAATTCCTTAAAATCCATGAGAATGGGACCCAAAGTCCTAAGCCATTCTGCACCCAACACAATGTCACAACTGCCCATGTCGATAGAAAACATATGATATTTCATGTGGTACTCAACAATTTGGAGATGCACATTTTCACAACGCCCTCCACATTTCTTGGACCTGCCATTGGCAATCATGATTTGAAAATTATTGATGGCACAGATATAGAAATTAGTTTCTTGGGCAATGCGGCGATGAATAAAATTACGGGTGCTTCCACTATCAACAAGAATGATGACCTTCCTATGCTTAATGTAACCAATTAGCTTGAGGGTTTGGGGAGCAGAGAAGACAGTGAGACCATTTAGAGAAATGACCAGTTCTACTTTGGGAGGGTCTGAGGGAGGGGTCATGTCAGTGGTTTCAGGTGACATGGACACAAGGGGAGTCTCAACATCATCTTCCAAAACATCCTCTGAGATGACCATAAAAATCATTTGTTCCTTACACTTGTGCCCAGAAAAATATTTGTCATCACAATTACAACAAAGGCCTTTGAGTTGGCGTTCAGCCATTTCGGCCCTAGTCAATTTCTGGATCTTTAGTGGTGTAGAAGGAGGAGTGGGAGTGATTGGTTTAATGCGAGGAATAAAGGAGGGTTTTTGGTTTTGAGAAGAGACAACTTGTTGTACTTCCTTAGCTATTTTAGTAGCATCCACCCAACTTTGAGGCCGATCCACGAGGACATGGGTACGAATCTCATCCTTGAGGCCACTCATAAAACATTCTCAGAAAAAAACATCAGACATGCCCTCTATATGAAAATCCAATTGCTCAAAAGCGGCTATAAAGTCTTCCACTGTGCCATATTGTTTGAACTTGGTCAAACAACCTAAATGGTTGGTGTTAGTGTCAAAGCATTCATAAAGCTCTGCCACAAAGTGTGTCCAAGCCACATACCCTTGGCAGGAATTTTTTATCCATTGCCACCATTGCCAACGTTCTTGATCTAGATGGAGAACACCATATCGGAGTTTGGACAACTCATCTGTAATTCCATACAAAGAGAAATAATGTTCCATTTGAGTTACCCAACTAGTGGGATCTGAACCATCAAATGTGGTCACATCCACACGCAGAAGGCGTAGGTCATGTTGAAAGTGATGGGGCTAAAAATTTTGGGAATGAGAGGAAGTTTCACATTCGGTTTACAAAGGCGGGTTAGATGAGGGAAGATCTGCAGGGATATGCATCTTGGCGCAGATCATCGTAGTGACGAATTCAAGCTGGGTAACAAGGTCTTGTTTGAAGTCCTCTATTTTGTCATTGATGAAGGAATGCATGTTTTTATTGATGGTGGAAATATAGGTACTGATTTGTCTCACTTATTGTTGGGTTTCTGTGAAATTAGAGTGCAAGGCATTGAAGCAAGCTTCCAAGTCTTGGCTACAGGTGCGGGCCATGATAAAGAGGGAACACAAAAAGGGGTGGGTGGGACCACACAGAAAATGGGTTATGGGTGAAGTGTATCAAAATAATTAGGGAGACGAGTTGAATCCAATGGGGTAAATCCCAAACAAGGGTGTTGGAAGGGGGTCGGGTCCACGTGAAAAAAAAATTGTTGAAAAATGATAGGTATGACCGCGATAAGGGAGAAGAGAGAAATCCAATGGGATAGGTCTCAAATAATGGTGCCAACACTATCCAGACTTTTTTTTTTTGTTACTCCTCCGGAATTACACTCCAATCTGAAGAATATTGCCGTGATGAAATGCCCAAATGCTTAATAGGAAGAAATGTGTAGTAATTTCACTATCTGAATGAAGGAGACACAATTTCCCAGCAATAGATGTTTTCTGTTATGTTTTTGTTTCCATCCCAAGAGTTAGGGTATTCAAGGGTTCTATAGACAAGGGTTTTCCCTGTGCTATAGCTCTTTGATATACGTGCGGGGTCCAACAATAGTACTTGGCCCAATATCTTAGGGCACCAACTAAGGAGGCTAGACCATGCCCTTGTTAGTACTACCTGACTACCCTGGTACCAGAGAGTATCTTCCCAAGTTTTGTTCTCGGTGGCACTATAACAGTTAGGAGGTCAATCAGTTTATTTATGGAGGGCTTTAGGAGATCTAAGATGATCTGTATACAAGTGTTGTCTGATGCACTCCCACTTGAAGGGGTACCAACAGGGGTTACAAGGGTGGCCAACATATGTGCGCTTAAGTACCACTTTTATTTCCTGCGTGTATGAATCCCCAAACATGAATTTATGCGTGTAATGACATATCTTTGTAGCTTAAATACGTCGGAATACGTCTCTACCCTGAAACAAAAAGATTAACCCACAATTTTATGTCAAGGAAGGTTCTCTGATACCACTTGTAATATTCCAGATATAAAATAGTATGCAGAACATAAATAATTAGCTAGAAATGATAGATAAACAATGATATAACCAGAACAACACCACAATAATACCAAGATAATACTAGAATAACACCAGAAAGAGCACTTTGATTACTGAGAGAAATGTTCACTTGCCTCTTCGAGGGGGAAACCTCCAGCAGAGTAGAGCTCTATTACAATAATATCCAAGACAAAACTTATCATACCCTAGACTCCTATTTATACTAAATATGTCTATCAAAAGAGAAATCTAGAGGAATATCCTTCTAGAAGCAGAAGCTTCTATTACATCTTCTTACATTTGACTTATTCTTCCTTATTGCTAGGCCTTATTAATATTGACCTTTATTACATGGAAACAGATTATTCTACCTATGTGAGGGGTTAGGTCCCTAACAATTCATGTCTAAGTACAACTTCCTATTTTCTACGATTGCAGCCATATTTTTTGCTGGTGGTAGAGTGCTAATTGTCTCCTTAAAATTTTTCACCTTCTCCAGCGCAACCTACAACTTCTGTTTTATTCCTTACAACTCTGCATCTTTTGTTAGTTGATTCCATACTTGTCTGCTCACTTCATACAACTTGGCACACTCCTCCTCCAAAATCTTGATACTTTCCACTGTTTTCATCGTTGTCTTCTCCCCTTTCTCCCTTTCTTCAGGTGGAGTGCTTGGCGTAGTGCATGATTCGAATTATACTATCTTCACATGAAAGCCCAGAATGGATTCACTAATATTCAACACTTCTCTTCTAATGGAGAATCTACTTCCATGAGGACCTCCAGAATGTTGCTATAAACCTTATGGATTGCTTGTTGTAGTCTTTCTTCTTTCTGTTCAACCTCATACCTCTCCATCATAAATTTATTGTATTCTATATGCAATGTTTCCTTATCATTTGTCACTTTGGTCAACTCCATCATCGTCGACTCTGGGCACAAATTTATCTCATGTGTAACACTTATCTTCAAACCGTTTAATACATTCATCGATAATTGTGACAAGACTAAGGAAATATGACTTAATGCTTGTGCTTGCTCCTACATCTCTATCGAGGGGAAATCTATAGCCCCTGGTGAAATATTTATCATTCAGTGTTCTTCTGATACTTCTGATGGATAAGAGGTCGTCGATATTTCTTATGTAATCTTTGGTGTACTCTCCATATGTTCTTCCTCTGTCCTTTGATCTGGTGCTATTTTGGTTGCTTCCAAAAGCTGATGTAATGAATCTATCTACTCCTGCACACATGTGTGTATCTCCTCTTGTTTCTACATCATGTGCTAAAATGCTTCATCCGTCGCTTCCTTTACTTGATCTCCTTGTTGGTCCCCGGTTTTGATCATGTTCTTTGCCTATATTATGTACCACAGACCTCCATTTATATGCGAGTACCACCCTTTTGGCCTCGTTTTGACATAATTAACATCTCCCTACCATTCAATGGGGTTACCTAAGGTATCTTTGCATTTCAAGCTATTTTTATGCACTTTAATGCTTTAAATTGGTATTGGAACTAATATCGCTTGGGTTAGGTACCACTTCTATTTTTGGAACAGGATGCCGGTACCAGGTACCAACTCGTACCCGTGGAGGTACCAATGGAGCCGCTCAAGATCTATGCGTTATGGTGTGCGTTATGGTTCGAATGGGAGACAGAGAGATTCGCATGACAGCTGGATTCATCGCCACAGGGTGCTCGAAGGCATAATGATAAACCTGGATCGATTATTCTCCATCGCTCACACTTCGTGACACTATGTGTCACGAAGATGTGAAATACGTTTTTAAAACTTGATTCCACGACTATTCTCGGATTGGAGGGGATCCGTTTGTTTTTATGCATCTTTGTTTTCGACTGTTATGAACAGTAGGATTTCTATAAAAACCCGGGATCACTCCTGAGAACGGGTTGTTGTCGTTGTTGTTATTGCTGGGTTATGTTATGCCGTGAACCTATGTTTTTGAATACAAACTGCTGTTACGTTATATTATTTGACTGTCATATGATTTGAAGTATTTTCTTATGAGTTAATGAGGCGTGAAGCTACACCATGTTCGCATAACATGATCTAGTCAGCTCTGGTTGTTACCCACAACGTTTGTGCCATTTGGTTGGGCCCGCCAAACCGGTGCAAGTCACTGCCTTATTTTGAAATAGATTTAGCTTTGTTATGTCATAGATTTAGTTGCTTCAGTGTGCTAGTATTCGCTTACCTGAATAGTATATCTGCAACTTATAGTGTGTAATCGATTTAATTGTTTCAAAGTGTGTTTATTTATTCCTCAACTGAATCATTTCCCACAGACTGTTATCTTTTACGTTGGTGAATATAAAACGCATGACTGATGCCTGTAGGGTTTCGAGTATACACTCA
>SNQJ01S0058403.1:18024-30284 GCA_010110895.2 Picea sitchensis | reverse complement strand
TTAGTTGTAGAGTCTCCAAGGAAAGGCCAATTTACTTTGATGTTTTGTTGTGAATTATGCTAACATTACCAAGGGCTTTATGCACTTGTTAAAGAAAGAGGCTCCTTTTGTTTGGGACTATTTCACCCAATGATCATTTGATGTGCTCAAGAAATCTCTTATGTCTACCCCTCTACTTAGTCCCCCAGACTATAGCATGGAATTCTTGTTGTATATCACAGCAACATAAGCCACAATTGGTATGGTTTTGGTTAAAGAAGAAGATAGCTCAGAAGAGCGTGTCATATACTACCTCAGTCATGGTTTGATTGGAATGAAACTCAATTATTCACATGTTGAGAAATTAGCCTTGGAAATTATTCATGCTATTTAAAGACTACAACATTACATTTTACTACGTAAAACCATGGTAATTGTTGATGTCAATCAATTTCAATACGTCTTGACACAACATATCATAGGGGGGAAGTACAATAAGTGGATTGTTATTCTCCAAGAACTCGATTTGAACTTTGTTTCTTCTAAGTCGAAAAAGTATTTGGTTTTCGCTGAATTAATGTTAGAGTTTCCTAGGGAGAATTAAGAACCCACGATTATAGATTCATTTCTTGATGAACATTTGTTCCTTATCTCTTCTAGTGATCCTTGGTATGGATGTATCCTTATATATCTCCATAATCTCAAGTTTCCTCCACACTATTCACAGGACGATCAACGTTAGATTCACCACCACGCAAAGAGTTACCTCATTATCGACAAAAAATTGTATCGTCATGGGGTTGATCCAATTCTCTGTCGACCGTCTATTATAGTGTTTGATCATGATGGAATTTTATTTTCAATAAAGAAACATCTAAGCACAAAGAATATGATTCCAAATGATTTTTGGGTTAGTGCACTAAGGTAATGAATCATGTTTTATATATTTTCAAATGTAAGGGGTCTTATAGAGTTAAGAAATGACTTCAAGGTTCACTTTCTTGCTTGCCGTGGCGAATTTTGTTGTTAGTTAAACACAATTATGGAGAACGTAGAAATTTTAAACGCCATTAACCTTGATGGGTTAGCTAAGAGGAAACTACCCTATCTTCAAATAGGGTAGTTTCCTATTTGAAGATAGTGAAACTAAAAGAAATAGATTTTCAAGGATGAGACGGGAAAACCTCCCTTGAATGGAAGACTCTAGTTTTATCTATTGAGTCTAAATAATGAGTGGGAAATAGTATTTGGTAAATATTACACATGGCGTTTGAGGGAGCGGCCGGAATCAGGGCGGGCACAGTGGATGGGAGCATGATGCGCTGCAAGATGGGATGTGTATGGGAGCATGATGGTGAATGCGCCACGTGAATTTTTGAATTTTATGGACCATCAATTTTAGGGTTAGAAGTTTATGAACAGGAGATTGAAGTGATCGCCATCGCATGTGCACCACCACTTCGATTCGATGGATGATGACTATTGATTTCATTATCCAAAAGTCTCGAACTATCCATTATTGCATTTTCAAAATTCAAACACGCCCTTTCACATTACCACGCTCTAGAAGAGATATATGAAAGCTAAAAAAAATCACTATCAACACGGTGTAAGAGATATATCAAAGCTTCAAAATAATTTACAACTTATTATATGTGCTCTACCATGTGGCTAAATAATTTACAACTAACTACATTCCATAGGGAGAATTTAAATGTAAGATACTATTCCATATACAACATATTTATGCGCATATACATGTACACTTGTATGATGATGTGCACTGAGGACAGTAAAAACACAAGGGGGAGGGGATTGTAACATCTTAGTTTTGATCCTCAGATTAGAAATGTATAATTGTATATATGATGAAAGGTTGAGGATCAAGCGATGTAATATGTAAAACATTGTACATTGGAAATAATAAAATGCAATACATCACCGACCCCATACAGACATGAACAAATCCATAGGGATATATAATTCCAAAAGAGAGGGGGATAAAGGAGGGTCCAAGAGGAAATCCCACATGCCTAGAATCCCATGTCATTTTCTTAAAGTAATGTTTCATTGACATATAATTTCCATTTGCCTTATTAGAAACCAATCAATGAATGCATGTGTGAGGTTTGTAGAAGATATCTCGTCTAAATAATTGAAGAATGAGATAAGTACACTCATGTAAGAGGTTAGGTGATAGAATCAACTCAACTAGTTATTGAAGCATGGGAGGAGTACAATTATGTTTAGAAAGTGTGAGAGTCGAGCATACATGGAGGAAGGGGAAAATGAAAATTCAAGTTTAGAGGAGAGCAGTTTTTACAAGCAACAAGAATTTAGGAAAACTGAAGTTTAGTGCTAGAAAAGAGTAGGCAACCATAGTGGGTATTGAAGATAGATTTTTGAAGATAACAATTATGTTGAGAATGAGGTTACCATGCTTGTGAGGGAAATCTATTGAGAAATTACCCAAAATAACATGTGTAAATGTTGTTGTGAGCACTTCTATCGCAACTGGATTTCTTGGAGCCTTGGGTTTAGAGATTCTTGGGTAGTCTGTGTTGGATCCTTGGAGGTGATGGAGATTGTTGGAGGGATTGTAGTGCAGAGAAGGAAATATCATCCCTTGGATTGTGGAGACTAATGGGGAAAAGATTTGGGAAGTTGGAATTGTTGTAGATCATTTTCGTCCGTGTGGACTCATATCCCTAACTCGCGGTGGCCTGTTGTAGAGAGAATTGGTGCAACAGAGCCTACAATTGGGTGGAATATCTGATTTCTGTGGTTGATTGTGTAAAATTTTATAAATATAAGTTTATGATCGCTATTTTTACTTACTGTATTATTGCTATGCACAAATGCTATGTTTAATTCACATTTTGTGTGTTTAAATGTTGATGGGCATGCTCAATTTATATACATTCACGATTTTAATTATTAATGATAATTACATGAGTCATTTTTGTCATGCTACCCATATTTATGTTTTTTTTTTCTTGAATTAGTATCAAAGTAGTATTAAGTTGATTTTGTTGGGAACACTTTTGGGAACTTAGGAGTTTTTTGGGAGCTTCAACATGAAGGAAAGTATCAAAGTAGTATTTTGGTTGGGAACTTGGGAGCTTTTTGGGAGCTTCAACATCAAAGAATGATTTCTGTGGTTGATTGTGTAAAATTTTATAAATATAAGTTTATGATCGCTATTTTTACTTACTTTGTTATTGCTATGCACAAATGCTATGTTTAATCCATGTCTTGTGTGTTTAAATGTTGATGGGCATGCTCAATTTATATACATTCATGTTTTTAATTATTAATGATAATTACATGAGTCATTTTTGTCATGCTACCCATATTTATGTTTTTTTCTGAATTAGTATATCAAAGTAGTATTAAGTTGATTTTGTTGGGAACACTTTTGGGAACTTAGGAGTTTTTTAGGAGCTTCAACATGAAGGAAAAAGTATCAAAGTAGTATTTTGGTTGGGAACTTGGGAGCTTTTGGGATTTCTCCAACATCAAAGAACTCAGCTTGGGAACTAAAAATAGAGAGCTTTAAATTAAAATTACATTTTTTGTAATAATAAGTATCAATTTTGGATATTGTTAAAATAAAATGTAAATATTTGTATTTCATTATTATAAACACATAATTTATTACAAATATTTTTATTATATTTATTCAAAATATCACTTTAAAACAAAGACCAAACTAGATGTAAATATTATTTCAAAAATTATTTAAATAAAAAAACTTAATAATACTCACTTTATAGTTGTGGATATGAATTTTTTTTAATGCATGTGTGTTTGTCTTCCAAACTAAACATGAAAGTCAAATAAATCAATACCTTGTCCATGGCAAGCATTTGCCCCTATTGTTGCTATCAATCAACTATATCATTGATTTTTATTGTATTTTTGTATTACAAGAGTAGTTACTATTTATCTTTTTTCCAATTAGAACATGAATAATTGTTTAAATTTACAAAGATGTTTGAAGTTTATACATCTAAAGTTTAATTTTAAAAAAATGTTAAAATTTTATATATGTATTTTGTTTCTCATTTTCCAATTCAATCTTTATGGATATTAAAGTTTCATTATTGTATTAAATATATTCAAATAATTATTAGCACAAATTAAATTAGTAATTTTGATAATGTAGTTGTTCGAGTAGGAGCAACTTTGTCTTGGATTGACCTTCAATTTAATTGAAATAAAATTTAAAATGTGTTGTTATGTAGATGATGATTGGTCTATGAGACCTTAAAAGGGTCATGGATACATTGTAATCTAAAATATTTTCCACAAACTGCGTGATTTTTTGAATTTTTAAAGACTGCTGACTTTTTTATGGACCATCAATTTATGAACTGGAGATTGAAGTGATCGCCATCGCATGTGCGATTCGATTCCTTTATTCGAATGGTGATTGAAGTGATCGCCATTCGATTCGATTCCGTTATCCAAAAGTCTGGAACTATCCATTATTGCATTTTCAAAATTCAAACACGCCCTTTCACACTATCAAGCTTGGGAAGAGATATATCAAAGCTAAAAAAAAATTGCTATCAACGCGGTGGAAGATATATATCAAAGCTTCAAAATAATTTACAACTTATCATATGTGCTATCCCATGTGGCTAAATAATTTACAACTTACTACATTCGATAGGGAGAATTTAAATGTAAGATACTACTCCATATACATCATATTTGTTATGGTGTTGTTGAGAGAAATAATCACACATTAAAGCAAATTGAAAATTGTATGATCCAATCTAAGGGACCAGGTCCTCATTTTTTGGCAGAAGTAATTAACTGTGTTGAATTATATAGTTAATCGCACTCCCACAAAAAATTTAAAATATGTAACATCTAGGAAGCATGGAGTAAAATTAAACCAAATGTAAGCCACTTTCATGTTTTTGGTAGTGAAGCATGGGCTCTCATTCCTCATGAGAAAATGAAAGTATTACAACCTAAAAGTGAGAAATGCATTTTTGGTGAATATTGTGAAGATGTGAAAGGTTATAGACTTTTTCAACCTCATTCCAATGAAATTATTACTCTGAGAGATGTTAAGTTTGATGATGGTCTTTCGTCCTTTGAGCTTAATTTAGTATTTGTGCCATATTTTGCTTGTGATCCATCTTCAACGTTTGTGACATCTTTGCCTTGCAAGCCATCTTCAACATTTTTTTCATCTTCTATTCCCAACTTTTCTATTTGTGATCCTATTTTGGTTTCTTCTTTAGATGATGACAACGAGGATGAAAATCCACCTTCCTCTCGTTGGGTTTGTTGAACATGAACCTAAACCAACATCACCACTTCCTAGATGGGTTCGTAAAACATGAGAAGCAATTGGTGATCTTGTCAGTGATCCTACATATCAACATATTACACGTTAACATTTCTAGTAGGCCTCCTCTCTTTTTGATCAAGTTTAAGAGACTCATGATCTAGGAACACTTGCATAAGCTTTTGGCCATCCAAATTGGGACACAACAATGAATGAATAATATTGTTCTTTAATGGCGAATGACACTTGGGATCTTGCACCTCTTTCAAAAGAAAGAAAACTTGTTGGATGTAAACGAGTGTTCCCATCCACCTTGTTCTAGCCCTTGTTGCTTCACATAAATGGGAGATACGTCGAATGGATGTTAAATCTGCCTTGTTGCATGGAGATTTGCAAGAAGAAATTTACATGGAACAACCTCCCAGCTATGTTCAAAATGACTCCAACCTTGTTTGTCACATTAAGAAATCTCTCTATGGTCTTAAGCAAGCTCATTATACTTGGTATGCTAAAATGGTTAGCTTTCTTCTTGACACCAGCTTCTCCAGATGTCATTCTGACCCTAATGTCTATACCCAAAAAGTAGGTAACCATCTCATAATATATGTTCTTTATGTTGATGACATATAGACTAAGCTACACATTCACTTCATCATAAAGTTTATTCAGGATCATGTTCTTGAAGTTCTCTTTTTCCCTACAGAGGATGAAGTTGTAGACATTTTCATAAAGTCTCTTACAAAAATGAAGTTTTCCAAACTTTGATCTATGTTAGGAGTTTAGGATGTTTTCATTAAAGGAGTATAGACTCCAATTCCTTATTCCTTGTCCTACCGTGTCACCTTCGTAAATCATTTTCGTTATCCAAAAGTCTCGAACTATCCATTATTGCATTTTCATTTCGTACACGCAATGCAAACTATCGAACTATCCATTGTTGCATTATCCATTATTGCGTACACGCAACGCAAAGCATTTTCATTAATCCTATCACCTAACTTAGTACGGCTTAATGAGAATGGTTGCTGACTATTGAATTCATTGTTCAAATTTTCCACACACCGCGTGATTTTTTGAATTTTTAAGGACTGTTGACTTTTTTATTTATAAGTTTATGGACCATCAATTTTTTATTTGTTTATGGACTGGAGATTGAAGTGATCTCCATCGCATGTGCACCACTTCGAACCAAATGTCTGGAACTATCCATTATTACATTTTCAAAATTCAAACACGCCCTTTCACACTATCACGCTCGAGAAGAGATATATGAAAGCTAAAAAAAAATTCGCTATCAACACGGTGGAAGAGATATATCAAAGCTTCAAAATAATTTACAACTTATCATATGTGCTTTGCCATGTGGCTAAATAATTTACAACTTACTACATTCCATAGGGAGAATTTAAATGTAAGATACTACTCCATATACATCATATTTGTCATGGTGTTGTTGAGAGAAATAATTACACATTAAAGCAAATTGAAAATTGTTTGATCCAATCTAAGGGACCAGGTCCTCATTTTTTGGCAAAAGTAACTAACTGTGTTGAAAATTGTATGATCCAATGTAAGGGACCAGGTCAACATTTTTTTCATCTTCTATTCCCAACTTTTCTATTTGTGATCCTATTTTGGTTTCTTCTTTAGATGATGACAACGAGGATGAAAATACACCTTCCTCTCGTTGGGTTTGTCGAACATGAACCTAAACCAACATCACCACTTCCTAAATGGGTTCGTAAAACATGAGAAACAATTGGTGATCTTGTCAGTGATCCTACATATCAACATTGTACACGTTAACAATTCTAGTAGGCCTCCTCTCTTTTTGATCAAGTTTAAGAGACTCGTGATCTAGGAACACTTGCATAAGCTTCTGGCCATCCAAATTGGGACACAACAATGAATGAAGAATATTGTTCCTTAATGACGAATGACACTTGGGATCTTGCACCTCTTTCAAAAGAAAGAAAACTTGTTGGATGTAAACGAGTGTATAGAACTAAGTATGCATCAGATGGAAGTGTTGAAAGACATAAGGCTCGATTAGTTGCCAAAGGATTTTCTCAAATTGAAGGTATTGAATATAATCAAATGTTTTCCCCTGTAGCCAAAATGAATCCCATTCACCTTATTCTGGCCCTTGTTGCTTCACATAAATGGGAGATACGTTGGATGGATGTTAAATCTGCCTTGTTGCATAGAGATTTGCAAGAAGAAATTTACATGGAACAACCTCCCAACTATGTTCAAAATGACTCCAACCTTGTTTGTCACATTAAGAAATCTCTCTATGGTCTTAAGCAAGCTTATTATACTTGGTATGCTAAAATGGTTAGCTTTCTTCTTGACACCAGCTTCTCCACATGTCATTCTGACCCCAATGTCTATACCCAAAAAGTAGGTAACCATCTCATAATACATGTTCTTTATGTTGATGACATATAGACTAAGCTACACATGCACTTCATCATAAAGTTTATTTAGGATCGTGTTCTTGAAGTGCTCTTTTTCCCTACAGAGGATGAAGTTGTAGACATTTTCAGAAAGTCTCTTACAAAAATGATTTTTTCCAAACTTTGATCTATGTTAGGAGTTTAGGATGTTTTCATTAAAGGAGGATAGACTCCAATGCCTTATTCCTTCTCCTACCATGTCACCTTCGTAAATCCTTCGATCCTGTCCCAATCCCAAGTTGTTCTTAAGGGGGGATGTTAGGATATTTAGACATTTGAAATTAGTTAAGATCAAATTTTTCTAATGTATCTTTAGGTAAAGTATGTTTTTATAGTATGCAATATTATGCATTTTTAGTTATCTAATCTGAAGATCACAATATGTTCTAGACATAAATTAATCAAATGGTTCATCTTCTTCTCTAAACTCATAGCTATATTGATATATGGCTTAACTATGGATTGGTTCATGATGTTATTCAAAGAGCATATAGGGTCATTTTCTTATGAATGATTGTGAGAAACTCATATGTAAAACATTTTCCTTTTAGATTAATATATTGCCTCCAGTAGCCACATTGTCTAGGGCTATGGACTATTTCCCTCTTTGAAAGTTTTAACTACGTAATATACCGGTGTGCTAATCTTTGATCTATTTGTATAAGAAGTTGCTTAAGATGTTCCACTTATATGGAAATACATTATTATCAAACTAATACAAAAATGATTATACTCCCTAAAACAAAAATGAAAAAAATAACAATAATACAAAATAGTTATTATTAACATCTCAATAATAATAATAATAACAACAATAACAACTTGTATATTTTAAATAAACCTAACCTTTTAAAACATGAATATTCTCTTTAAAATTACATTTTAATTAATCTTATGAGATAATCTAACACACAATTTATAATATTTCATTAAAAAAATCTATAATTTAATAAAAAATACATATTAAAATTATAAATTTTTTCATAAAACAAAATAAAATAAAATTTACAAAATTACAATTTTCCAATATCAAATTCCATCATATAAAGTAAAAAGAGTTAAAAACGACACTACTCCATTACACCTCGTGAATGGTTAATGTATAGCTTGCATTAATCCCATCACACTTTATTTCAAAGAAGCATAGTACATGTTTTATCTTTTGGTTTTTGTTGAGTGATTTTTTAGGTTTGATTTTGCTCAAAATTAGTAAGGAATTATTGAATCTATAGATTTGAATGATTAAGTTTGTATAATCAAAATATCTTGAAATTTTTTAACACACTGAATCTATTTATAGATTCATAAATGCAATTTAAACAAAAAAAAATAAAAATAACTATTTAATTTAAACAAAAAAAAATAAAAAATAACTATTTTGTACAAATTTACATAGTCGAATTCCCCAAAAAAATCCAAAATAATAAAACGTTTAGCAAACCCTTTAAAAATTCAGAAAGTTGCATTTTCATACAATCAATGCATTATGATTAATCCCATCACACAACTTAATGAGGTGAACGTTTGCGTGTGCACCGCGTGAATGGCTACTAACTATCAACAATCAATGTATTTTGATTAATCATAATAGACAATGCATGTGCACTGCGTGAATGGTGGTTGACTATTGACTTTGTCCTTCAAAAGTTCCACATATCGCGTGAATTTTGAATCATTGTTGACTTCTTTATTTGGAACTTTCTAAATATATTGAATCACATAAATATAATTTATTTATAAATAATTCTATTTTTATCTATAATTTATTTATAAATAATTTTATTTTCACTAATGTCCACAATATGGGTTTGCAATATTTTTTGCCAAAAAAAAAAATATGATAGGGAAACCTAATATTTTAATGGTCATAAATGAGATTTTGAATGAAAATATTAGGAGAATGATGTGATTGATGAAGCTATAAATCTTTTCCATGTTTCTAGCATTTATGGTAAATGTCAATTTAATTAGAGTTAGACTAGAACCATCTTTCTTATTTTCGAGGAGGAAGGACATTGAAAACATTAGCCTAGTTTGTTTAATTTTCCTTAGAACAATTTGCATTACGAAAGCATCGATTTTCCTTAAATTGTTGGTTCTCCTCATCTAACAAAACCTCACCAGCACATTCACAAATAAAACTAAGAGTTGGAATTCATTCCCAAGATTGTGAACCCCATCTTCCATTATCTTTTCTAAACACTTTCAAATGGAACTTTGTTTGTTTTGAAACATTATATTTCTCCAAGTAAAGTATTGTAGATGTCATTTGTACTATTCCATCACTTGCGCAAGGCACAAATCACCAATTTGCAGAAGTTATGATAATGCTTCAATTGCAGCCTTCAATTGAATCTAACTATGGGTACACCTTGTGAGTTCCTATTTAGTTCCAATATCCCAATGCAAGAAAATAAAGTTACAATATTGTTTTCAGAAGAAAAGACATGAATTAAGTAACCACACCCCACCATGACAATAACCAATGAATGGTGGAAAAAAACAATGCACACAAAACCACTTTGATCTTTCCTCATTGCAACCATCTTCCTTTGAGCAACAACAACAAAATACCCCTATTTCTCTTGTTGATTCTTTGACCTTTCAACACTTTCCCAAGAATATTTCTAATGATCCTTTGCACACTTCTTTATTATGAGCACCATGATTATCTTTGAACTTGTTGAGTACATACTCAACACCATTGCACTTGCAACAAAACTTAACACTCTCGTCTATAACTAGTGATAATACAGTGTTATAGCATCATTTTCCACCACATATGCTCGGGATGACTCATTGGCCTCACTTACATCCCTTTCCCTACTTGTAAAACCGAAATCCCCTTTTTCCTCCTTAAAATATCTTTTAAAACCCCATTTTTCTAGATGTATGTGACTCTCTTCAAGGTATCCTGCATACATACGCTAGTTGCTGGCTAGCAACCCGCGTACATGTTATTTTGGCTCAAAATAATAATAATTCCTGACATTTTGGGTGGATTTAACGGAATCCTTAGTTTCCTAATTTCTTGTAGCCTATACATAACAACTCCAACCATCAAAGTGGAGTATAAAATAGAGCCTTGGGGTAGAGGAAAAACAGAACGGAGAAATGCATCCTTATGCTGAAATTTTCATCATTGTCTTGCAAGCCCCTATTTCCCTAAGCATTTGAGATTGTCCCTTCTGCCCAAAAAACCTTGTTTCCAGAATTTAAATTCTTCTTATCTTGTCAGAAAGAAAGCTGATGCAGACCCCCTTCTCTCCTAAGGGTTGCGCGACCTCCCAGTCAAGGATCTTCAGTTTCCTGAGTCAAACGTCTCTTGAGACCTTCATAGTCTCACCTCTTGGTCAAACACAGGTCCTTTCGGCTTCTGGTGTAGGTCTTATGATACCTGGGACCTTCCCCTTTGCGCTCAACAAACTCTCAGAATTGGTGCTAGCTCCTTTTCCTTGGCTCCTCCTTAGATGTGACCCTGGGCGATAACCTCTCACAAACACGCGATTGTGGGCACGCTCAAAGGTGGTTTAGAACCAAACTATTTTTTTCCCCACAATTCACTTCAAGCCACCACGTGTCCTATTGCCAAAACCATGGTCTCGATTGCGACCTGCCTCGACTTTTTTTAAAGATCGAGCACCTTCTATCCCCACAATGCGAGGTGACCGTCAATCTCACGATCTTGACGGTGGTTCTAAACGGATGATTGAGATCTATCTCTTGGAAACCAACAGTTCAGATCTACCTCTCCCAGATCGACGACTGTGATCGTTTCGGAATACCGGACTTCGAAATTCTCAACTCTCAAACTTTGTCTTCCTTTGCAGGGAAATCTTCTGGAGTTGAAGATCTACTGACAACCTGTCCCTTTTAATCAACGACTGTGATCTTTGCGGGTCTCTGGACTTCAAGTTTTTCAAGTCTCAAACTTTACTCTCCTCAAAATACACGGAATTCTGCCACGCATCCTCTTGAATCGGTCGATGGGGGTTTACTTCGGAAGATCCGACGATCGACGTTTGCTTTGGGTCTTTACTCGGAATCCACAGATTCGAGCCACCAGTTCTCTAGATATGACGGTTTAGATCTACTTCGGACAATCCGACGATCGACGTTTACTTCGGGTCCTTACCCAGAATCCATAGATTCACGCCACCTGTCCTCTAGATCTAATGATTGAGATTCACTTTGGCTCTTCGGATCTCCGGGCTTCAGGAGTTTCCTTCCCATTTTTTAAATCCATTCTTGTAAAAGGTATTGCAATTTCCTATTTCTTGCCACCAAATTTCCATTAAATGAGATCTAAAATAAGCAAGGAACACTCCTTATTCACTAACTTGATTATTTTGAGATAGATGCATATGGACAACCCCTATACAAAATAATAAAAATAAAATAAAGCCAAGTACAAAATAATAAAAAAACATTATTAATGCTTTTCCTAGGGGGGCACTCATAAATATTAAATTAGGAATAGAGATAAAAGTTATATTAGGATCTATTTTATCATC
>SNQJ01S0058403.1:0-11756 GCA_010110895.2 Picea sitchensis | reverse complement strand
ATTTTATCCTCAATTTATGTGGATGTGAAAGGAGTTCCCCTTTCCTCCCAAATTCATTATCTTCTGCATTCTGCATACATTCCACATTTAGCATACATTCCACATTTCCACATCACTTTATGAAACAATCATACCCTTCCTCAACACTTTGTCATTTTCTTGATTTCTTATTTGTGCTATGAATAAAAACCTTACATCGAGTTCATGCTCTGCATCTCGCATTGATTATATCATTTGCACTCTACATAAGGACCCCACACATTATTTTATAGTATTCTTCATTCCATTGATACTTAGTTTATTTTGAGTTATGTCCCATGCAGGGGAATCATCAAAAAATCCTTTCTCCCCAAACCATTCCTTCACATCAACCTTTTTTGAAACAACCTTTTTCTCTACATGAGCTCTCTCCTCATAGCTCTTTCTTCCACAAGGAAACCAACATTGCAGAAATTTATATGAAAGAAATTCCCATGCTACACGGTGCGCCTAAGGAAATAGTGTCTGACAAAGATTCCAAGTTTGCTTCCAACTCTTGGAAAGGGTTGCTTAAAGGATTTGGGACAAATCTAAATTTCAGCACAATGTATCATCCATATTCAGATAGGAAAACGGAAATGATCAACCAAATAATTGAAGATATGTTGAGGATGTATGTAATGGACAAGCCTTCCAAGTGGGAAGACTATATGCATTTGGTTGATTTTACTTATAACAATGGGTATCAAGCATCATTAAAGATGAACTTGTTTGAAGCCTTATATGGTATAAAATGCAACACACCAATGAGTTGGGACAACCCAACAGACAGAGCGATTATGGGCCCAGAGTTGCTCAAAGAAATGGAAGAACATATGATAAATATCAGGCAGAATTTAAAGGTTTCACAGGACAGGTATGTTGGCACAGGGGCAGACCCAGGGTTCAATGCTACAAAAACGCACCAACAAAACCCTAACTATCGGCCCTTTCGACAACACCTGTGAAGAAGATGAAGTCTCACCCGAGGTAGAGGCAGGGGTGGTTGCAGGGCTCAGATGTATGCAACCTTAGCTTGGACACAGATATGTGATTCTAACAATTAACAGAGCACTTAGCAGTTAACATTCATCAATATCCAGTTCTTAGTTACAGCACAGTTAAATCCTACACACAACGTAGATAAACCCTAAACTATAGAGCATCATCGTATTCATCTCGATCTAATATAATCAAGCACTAAGCATACTTTCATAAGTCAGATCTAACATCCATCCATATTATTGAGCACAGAGCATCAACAGATCTATCTATCATTCATCTATATTACAACACTAAGCAAGTAAACACATAAACACATCAATACATTACACAAAGCATAGAAACATAGCATGTACGTGGTTCACCCCCACCCTGGGGCTACGTCCACCAACTCTTTTCTTCTTTATTATATTTGGTCAAGCTTCTTACAGGCACATAGCATCAAAATCCTACTCCGTAGAAGACAGGAGATCTGCACGCACACCATCAGATCCTCCTTCTTTGAGCTAGGGTACAACACCAAGCCTTACACAGTCTCTTACAGTTACTTTCACTTAGCCTTGCAAGCCTCACACAAGATGCACAAAACACTTACAACTCTTGATCACATAGATCGAACTCTAACACTTAGCACAATATCACCTAGATGCATCTCTATGCATCACACTCCTTACATCGCCTAAACATCTATTTATATTACAAAATCAGGCCTAAACATGGGTAAACCCATGGGCTGACATCCCATATCCGTTACATAAGCCTAAAACCAAAAAATCCCTAAAAAGGGGCCGAGATCCCGCAATCTTTTCTTCATCTTGCGATTCACCTTCGACAGCCTGTTGAAGTCCAAAAAATAGGTCAAACATGACCAAGAATCCACAAAACTTGGTCAAGGGTCAATAGGCACCCAACACTCACTTGTGACTCATCTCGAGTCACTTATATTTGGGTAGCTCTGATTCAAAATCCTAGAGCTTGGCTCGAGATGCTCCAACTTGTTGTTGTGCTACGACCTATTGTTCAGCCAACTCCTAGATGACTACTTCGTTGACAGGTCCCTCTAGGCGTTGTTCAGCTGCAGTGATGACTTGCTCCAGTTCTGCTCCTCGACCTTTGATCTCTACGAACAATTGGCAAGCCTCATCCTGTACAAGTTGGAGCCTCTGAGTCACTTCCTTAACTCTGCTCTAAATAGTGTGAACCTGCAGCTGGGCAGTGCACTGCTCTTGGGATCGCTTCATTCTTTCGATAGCTGGCAGGGGCTTCAACTGCGCCTATATTGTCTCTTCTTGTTTCTTCACTTCTTGGAGCTGTGACTCCAGTGCCTTCAACTCTGGATTCTCAGTGAGTTGCTCATACATCTAGGCACTGTGATCACTCAGTTGCTTGCATTTCATGGCAAGGACTTTTATTCTTTCAACTGCGCTCCGGGAAGTTGCTTCTCTTTGATCCCTTACATCTTGTGGAGTGTCGGGCACGGTGCAGAGCTCTAAATATGCTATTCTCTATTGTAGCTATTGGATAGATTTTGTGATCTATTCTACTTGATGCGTGACTTGGTATTCTGCTTGTGGCTCTAAGCCTGTCACAGAGCAAAGTGCTCTCTTGAACGTTTCTTTCACTTTTATTTGCTCTGCGAGCAACTGTTCTTTTTCTTGTCGCATTTGTGCTTTCTCTTCATCAAACTTGGCCTCAAGAGCAACCTTCTCTTGTTCTGCAACTCTGTGTTGTTCTACGATTATATCTTGCACTTGCTTCAAGGCCTAGGTGGCTTGTTTTGTTTCTTCTTATGTGCGATGAAGGCGAGCTTCGACCGCATCAACTAATCAGTGAAGTTGGGCTGGATCATCTCCCAACTCTGGTTCTCCTGATGGCAGGGGCGTAGTGGAGACTGCGCAAATGGACTGAAGGGCCTGTTGTACCCCTCGAAGTTTGACCTCAATTCTGTCATACATTTCCTCCTGCTTAGCTTCTTGTTTTTCCACTATTTCCAGTGAAGCGTCATTTAGAGTTGTTATGATGAAGTGAAAATCATTAGTAGTGAGGACAGTCTTCATCTTAGTCACGGTGGCTCTAGATTTCTTCTGGGAAGAGGGTTTCTGGGGAGAAACCTTCCTCTTCTTCAAAGGATTAGCCTCATCTCTAGGTGGTGTTACTTCACCTTGCTTCTGTTCAGCTTCCTTGCCATTTATCTCTTCTACTTCTTCATCACCCCCTCGGTCAGGTGATTCTGAAGCAGTCTTTCTTGATGTGCTGCTTAAGTCTTGGACCTCCTCAATCTTCTTCCTTCTGCTGGTTTCAGGTGTGTTATGTTCTTTATGAGTGGCCTCTAGATTGTCTTGTTCAGGGTCTGACATATCTGCGGGGTCAGCGAGGATGAGGAGTTTTGTGGACCAGTCCTTAGTGATCTCCTCAAGGTCTGCTTTCGTGAGTTTGTAGTATGATTAAAGTTGCTCCTTATGTTCATCTGCTCGCGCTGTAATATAGATGAAGTGTCGATCTGCGTTGAATTTCATTAGGGTTCGTAACTTATGTAGGGTGTTTGGAGTCATGCGAGGTTCAGCTTCGATGGCTCTCTTCAGCTAGAGGTAGTATGTATGAAAAAAAGCGTTTGACTGCCACTGTTTGTTCATATCACTCGAGTACCAGAGTGTGTTGAACTTTGCAGCAAGCAGCTCGAATGGCTCAATATCCGGGAAGGTCACACCTACCAGCATCTCCTAGGAAACAAAGGCGATGAGGATCAGGAGCCAGCTAAAGTGAAACTCGTAGCCCTGATCCTGTGCTTTGTGGTAGTCTAATTCCAGCTGATTAAATAGGTACTTCGCCCAGTACATCTGTAGGCCTTCTACACACTTCCTCATGAGGTCAACAAAAAATCCTATGACATGTGTGGGTCTGTTCTTCCTTATTAGCTTTCCAACTATCAATTGGCATGCTAGGTGCACTGCGCCATTCTGGATGGAAGCTACCTTGTAGCTTCACATCCCCTTCTCAACATCGTTGTATGTATCCTTGATCTTTTGTGCTAGTGCACGATCTGCCACTTTTCTTGGGTAGAACTCCTCTGGGTTGAGTCCTTGCATACTCAATCCAGTGATCCTATGGATCAATGTCAGATCGACTGTAATACAACGGTCTAGCCATAAGTAGCCGCCATGGTAACATGAAAGTAGAAACTTGACACAGGCGTTGACTTCCTGGTTCCTTCTGAAGTGTGGGATCTTCATTACATTTAGCAGGGTGGACTGTGCGAGGTTCATCGTCCATGGATGACGGATTATCTTCGAATTCTCCCCCTTCGTCTTGTTCAAGTATTTATACGGGGTGAGCATGCTATGGTTCTTTCGATCTCTGAGGTTGAAGTCGCTGAACTTCAACGCTGCGATCTTGTCCTGCTTCGCTTGAATTGCATGTATCCCCTTTGGGAGGTACGTAGTAACCATGGTGTACTCGAAATATCTTGGTATGCTATCTCAACTCACCATGCCGACCAGAGGCGGGATGTAGTCGGACAATATGGTCGGGATCAACTTCACATTAGCTAGGTCATATTTGTGCTTGGTTCTCTTTTCCACTAATGGTCGAGATGGTCTAGCTCTGGGAGTAGTCGATGGAGAGGCTTGCACTCCTCTTGTCGATGATGCTTGTACACCCATGAACATCACTCTTTTAGACATGACTCTCTCAATCATGAGGTCGATGAGTACTTCCTTCACAAACTCTTCGACTGCATTGAGTTCTTCGGACATACACTTTTGTGGTTGAATCGCTCGGGTTCGAAGAGTGACTAGTCAATGCAATGGGATGGCTAGCAATAACGCGATGGTCATTGTGAGAAATCAACTATTATGCGGGCTCAGATAATCGCAGTTGGAAAAAGTGTTCTCGGTGCATGGCATGACGGGATAAATAGATAGCTTGGCAACAGATCTCTTGCAATGGGTGAGAAGTCTTCATTAACTCAGTTATGTCTGTTACGACGCGGTCCCAACGGTCTGGTGGCAAAATTTCTAACCATAAATTCCTTTCTATTCGTTCGATTCGTCGGTCTAACAGTTATACTATTCCCAACGACTATATTTCTTTGCCATGACGAAGTGGCATGTGATGGTGTTCTGATATCTCGACGAAGTTCCAATTTTGCAAATTTTCCTTCTGCAAAGTTCCCTCTGGAATCTTTTGTAACTTTTCAATCTTAGCTCTCTTCTTACTTAGCTTTCTAGACTTTTTCCCAGTGAGCTTCGTCTCGGTGTTCCTTTTTCCATTATTATTCTTATCTCCTCTTGGCATAGTAACTTCGCGTTGTTGAGATTCTTTCCTAGAAACTAGGGGTAATACTTCATCTATATCTGGAATAGGTACTCCAGTCTTCTGTGGGTCTTATAGTGTTCTTGCAACTTCGACATCTAAGTCTTTGGTGTTAAATAGCTTCGCTCGGTTTTCTTGTTCCTTGAGCAAGTGTGCGATCCTCCTAGTCATGAAATCTTTTAACTCTTGCTTCTTTTGTTCTAAGACTTCTTCTTCTTTTCTACTGGCCTGATCTCTTTCAATCCAAGGTTTTCTTAGTAACATAGCAAATGGGGCGTTGTTCTCAATAAATTTAACAACTTCAAATTCTTCCTTTGTCGAAGTTTCATTGGTACTCATAGATATCTAGGTGTGTTTTCCACATAGGTTTATCAATTTTCCTCTGAATAATCCTATTCCTCCCAATGAAGGAATCATAGTAGGCTTTCCTAAAGTTTCCCAAGTTCTTTCTGTCATAATTTTCCCCTGTGTTTCTTCATCCAGAACACAGTCAATGTCGAAGTCTCCTATTCTTGCTTCTATGTATTCTTTTTCTTTGAAAATCTCTGATAAGCTGACATGTTGGTGGTCATTCAGGTTTCTTTCATCCATAGCAATACTTTCTCTGATTCTTTCTGGGGTTCCTCCGTAATCTTAGTTTATGGATCTGCCTTAGGGTTTTCTTGTCTCATACTCATGCTTTCAAGCTTAGCAATCATTCTAGGGAAATCCAATACTTCATGGTCCATAGCTTTACAACAGAGGCAACTAGGTCTTCTTCCAGGGCATTCCTGAGCAAGATGTCCCAGTTTTCTGCAACTGTAACAAAGGGTTAATCCTCTCTTTCTTTTAAATGATCTCCGGCCTTTCATGTACTGCACACTAGGATCATATTAGCTAACCTGCAAAAAATTATTTCAAGGGTCCTGCATCCATTTGCTAGTCCAAACATTCTCTCTATGCATAGGTATAACATATAATTTACTATTCTTATAAAATCTACTTATATCAAATATTTGTTCATCTATCAGTGCCCTAGTTTTCAAGCTAGGACAGAATCTATCAACCATACCTAGATCCATATTCTAGAAACAAAAATTTCCACTTATCTTACTTCTTCAGAGAACAAAACTTATAGATCTTACCTCTTTAGTCTCAGAGAACAAAGCTTTCAGATCTTACCTCTTTAGTCTCATAGCACAAAGATTTCAAATCTTGCCTCTTTTCTTCAGATCTGACCTCTTTTCTTAGCACAGAGATTCAAAAGTTAAGTAGGATGTTGCGCACTAGGGCAACAATTCTACGCACAGAGCTTTCACAGTTTCAAGTCGGATCTTCGCACAAAGCTCCTTTTTCCTCAGTTCCCAGCAATCACAGTTTCAGGTCCTGACAACGGAACCATTTGTTGGCACAGGGGCAGACCCAGGGTTCAACACTACAACAACGCACCAAAAAAACCCTAACTATCGGCCCTTTCGGCAACACCTGCGAAGAAGATGAAGTCTCACCCGAGGTAGAGGCAGGGGTGGTTGCAAGACTCAGATGTCTGCAACCTTAGCTGGGACACAGATATGTGATTCTAACAATTAATAGAGAACTTAGCAGTTAACATTCATCAATATCCAGTTCTTAGTTACAGTGCAGTTAAATCCTACTCACAACACAGATAAACCCTAAACTACAAAGCATCACCGTATTCATCCAGATCTAAGATAATCAAGCATTAATCATACTTTCATAAGTCAGATCTAACATCCATCCATATTATTAAGCATAGAGCATCAACAGATCTATCTATCATTCATCTATATTACAACACTAAGCAAGTAAACACATAAACACATCAATACATCACACAAAGCATAGCAACACAGCATGTATGTGGTTCACCCCCACCCTGGGGCTACGTCCACCAACTCTTCTCTTCTTTATTATTTTTGGTCAAACTTCTTACAGGCACATAGCATCAAAATCTTACTCCGCAGAAGACAAGAGATCTGCACGCGCTCTTCTAGATCCTCCTTCTTCGAGCTAGGGTACAACACCAAGCCTTACACAGTCTCTTACAGTTACTTGCACTTAGCCTTGCAAGCCTCACACAGGATGCACAAAACACTTACAACTCTTGATCACACAGATCGAACTGTAGCACTTAGCACCTCTAACAACTGAGTTTTCTTGCACTTAACACAATATCACCTAGATGCATTTCTATGCATCACACTCCTTACATCGCCTAGAAATCTATTTATATTACAAAATTGGGCCTAAACATGGGTAAACCCATGGAACGACATCCCATATCCGTTACATAAGCCCAAAACCCAAAAATCCCTAAAAAGGAGTCGAGATCCCACGATCTCTTCTTCGTCTTGCGCTCCGCCTTCGATAGCCTGTCGAAGTCCCAAAAATAGGTCAAACATGACCAAGAATCCACAAAACTTGGTCAAGGGCCAACAAGGTAAAAGAGCTCTGATGACAAAGATGAGGCACATAGAGAATTTAGAGTTGGAGAGCATGTGTTTTTGACAGTATAATCTAAAAGTAGCTTGCTGAAATTGAGAAGTTGCCCAAAGTCAGTAGCAAGATATTATGGGTTGTTTGAAGTCTTAGATAGGATAGGCTCGATTTCATATATGCTTGCATTTCCTACATCCATGCATATTCATAATGTGTTTCATGTGTCTCTATTGAAGAAGTATGTGTCTGACCCTAACCACATAATTGATTGGATTGTGATCAAGGTGAAGCACAAAAGGGAATTTAGGAAAACCAACAAGAATTTAGGAAAACCAAAGTTTATTGTTGGAAAAGAGTAGGAAACCATAGTGGGTATTGAAGATAGCTTTTTGAAGCTAAAAATTATGTTGAGAATGAGGCTACCATGCTTGTGAGGGAATTCTATTGAGAAATTACCCAAAATATCATGTGTAAATGTTGTTGTGAGCACCCCTATTGCAACTAGATTTCTTGGAGCCTTYGGTTGAGAGATTCTTGGGTAGTCTGTGTTGGATCCTTSGAGGTGATGGAGATTGTTTGAGGGATTGTAGTAYAGAGAAGGAAATCTYATCTCTTGGGTTGTGGAGACTAATGGGGAAAATAGTTGGGAAGTTGGAATTGTTGTAGGAGCCTTTTCGTCCRTSTGGACTCATAACCCTAACTCAGGGGTGGCCTATTGTAGAGAGAATTGGTGCAACAKAGCCTAGTCGGTTGTGTAAAATGTTATAAATATAAGTTTATGATCGCTATTTTTACTTACTATTTTATTGCTATGCACAAATGCTACGTTGAATTCACGTTTTGTGTGTTTAAATGTTGATGGGCATTCTCAATTCATATACATTCACGATTTTAATTATTAATGATAATTGCATGAGTCATTTTTGTCATGCTATGCATATTTATGTTTTTTTTTTTGAATTGGTATGAAAGTAATATTAAGTTGATTTTGTTAATAACATGATCCAACATGGGAGTTGGGTATGTTACAATATTTTTGTTGAAATGGACTCCAAACAAATTCATTTCAAAAACTAAATATGAAAATTATTTATAATTTTTTTCAAATACTATATTAAAATCTCTAGGAATATCTCCCTTGCTTAGCATATGAAAAAAAAAACATTCTTTTTACTCCAAAAGATATTAGAAATATCTTAATTGTATTAGTATTAAATGAGCCAAGGGCCCTTGCTATGATTCTCTTCTACTCTTGAGGACTTAAACTAGTGTCAAAGTTGGGATTCAACAACACCATCATGGTCATCAATAAACATAATGGGACACATCAAGTAACATTACTACCGTATAGATTGACGTTGTTTGCTAAAGACATGCCAGACACTACATTGAATCGCTATAATAAAGGTGAGAAACTTATAACCCACCCTTGCAAAGAAAAACACAACCATACCCCAATTTAAAAATTTAGAAGCGTAGACATACACGAAATTGAGAGAAAAATAGAAAAGAAAGGTTGCCTAACTTGTAGTAATGACTTCTCTTTCTACAAGCTTGTAAGTGATGCACATTATTGGTGAGGGAGGTTTTAATCCTATAAGACCTATAGAGTTGTATAGTACTAAGGGATGGCTACAATTTTTAATGCTTCTCAAATCTTCCAATACTACAAAGTCCTCACTGGAGTGGAACATGTAGGATTATTCTAGACTTCCATTTGGCAATGACTAAGAAGTAACAATAACCATACATGTTGTCAATTGCTTGGCACCAATAATGCTTTTTGAAATGACATTTGACACAATTAAAAAAAAATACATTTAAGAATTCTTTTAAAATATTTAAAACCCACCCAAAATTTTATATTATTTGGAAATTTATTTTTAATTATTTAAAACCTAAAAAAAACTTTATAAAATTGAAATTTCAATATTTTAATGAACTTTATAAATTCCTTGTTAAGTGTGCATTTTCTACACTTATTTACCTATAAATTTAATAAAGTACAAAGTGTGGTATTAATACAAAGTACAATATTTCTATAACTTTATAAAATTGAAATTTCAATATTTTAACTGAACTTTATAAATTCCTTGTTAAGTGTGCATTTTCTACACTTATTTACCTATAAATTTAATAAAGTATAAAGTGTGGTATTAATACAAAGTACAATATTTCTATAGGTTTGCGTTGCAGGTTTTTTCATTAATCTGAGGCGCCCTCCTAGCTCCTTTGCTCTTATTTATGGGCTTTGTTGGATGTCAGCTATTGGATTGGATTGGGGTGTGTGCTCTATTTTCTGCAAACTTTAGACGTCACCTACGATGGGTCTATTCTGGAGCGATCTAGGGTTTTTGTTTGGGATCGTGAAGTTTCTCTTGATTCGTTTATTATCTTTGAGGATATGGTGTCATATGGGATTTTTTGCTGTGTAGTAGTCTTATTTTCTTGGGTGTGGCCTCTCACTCTTTTGGTGGCTACAGACAGTCTCCATATTTGGTTTCTTCGTTAATTTGCTAGTTCGATCAGGACCTGATGCATATTCAAAGGTGTGATTCTCCCGGTGAAAAGATGTTGATGCCGTGTTTCATCTTTTTTTTGTGGTTGGGGTTTGGGTTTCTGACTTCCTATTTTGATCTGGTTTCTTGTGTAGTAGGTGTCAGGGTTTTTTTGCATCCTTTTCTAGTGATCTTGTCTCGCATATGTTGTTTGGGTCGGAGCTTTGAGGTCCTTTTTGGGTGTGCAGTGTTGATTTGTACAGTCTAGGTCAACACTTTGAGGTCCTATCCTTGGGCATGCATTTAACTGGCCTCTCTCTTTTGGATGTGGGGTGGTGTATCGTTGTTCGTAGGTGTAGGATTACTTCAGTTATTTGATTTCCCTGGTTCTGGTTTTAGTGTGGATTGTATGTCGCTTTGGTCTGGTCCATCCAACCTATGGAGTTTTCTTTGGGGTTTGCCTTTGCTACTCTTTCATGATAGAGTTTGATGCTTTTTCTGATTACTTTGCTTTCTTCCGCTACTTGGTGGATGTTGGTGTTAGGATTCCTTCAGTTCGTCTCTCTTGTCGGTTGGGCTCCTCTCTCTATGCCCTTATTCGGATGTATTTTTCTCTTTTCTAAGGTTTTTTAATAATATATGTTGATGTTGGTTTATATCAGCATGGATCGTAAATACAAGTTTTTCCTTGTATGTTCATAATGTAGTTTTGGTTTCTAATGAAATAAAAATTACACTTTTTCCCGAGGAAAAAAAAATTCATATCCTTCATAAAATTCGTAAAATTTGAACCCAAATTTTATCTACAAAAAATTTAAAAGTAAATTAAAAAACATGAACATTTAAAAAAACTAAATAAATTTCTAATTATTCTATGTCGTAGTCTAAACGTTCTACGAAATGACTCTTTTTCAGCGATTTTTTCGAGGGACATTTGCTTCAAATCTAGCGAGAAATTTTTAGATCCATAGATTTGAGTGATTACTGAAATCTCATGAGAAATTTTTAGATCTGTAGATTTGAGTGATTATTTATGTATAATCTGAGTGCCCCAGGGGTTTTTCAGCATGTTAAATCCATTTTTGTATCCAAAAATAGATTTTAAACAAAAAAAAATAGTAATTTTGTGCAGATTATGTCGCCAGATTTTGACGTAAAAACTATTTTGTAAAACAGTTAGATAACACCTTATTATATTATATAAATTGGACCCCTACCAAACTAAAAATACATTTAAAATAAATAATATTAATTAACATGTGAAATCTTTAATCCTTTAATAAAGAAATGATTCTACCTATATGAATTATAAATTTGATTTTTCCTAATATTTAATAAATCCAAGTAATATTTAAATCCAAGTAAACTCATAGAAATACATCATTGTAAATATTTACAACTCAAAAGCATAATACATATAGCGTGACAATACTATTACATTAGATGGATTCAATTTTCTTAATTAACTAAATTTAAAGTGTTAATCTC